>AWOL01S0013678.1:110192-142989 GCA_000715115.1 Nicotiana otophora
ATTGGATATGGAAAAAGGTTACGGCATTATATACGCACCACCACCTGATCAGCTGATATACGTTGATGATTTGCCCACAGTGGCCGAGATGATATGATGAGATACCCTCAAACGCTTGATGATATTATGAACGCATATACCCATGCATGGTATGACATTTATACGCATATGCATGATATTACAAGTATTAAATATTTCACAGAGCTATTAAGACATACATGTCGAGTCTTTTACTCCATGTTTTTCTCATGTCTATTGTTTACTAATTTGCATTCCTTACATACTCAGTACATTATTTGTACTGACGTCCCTTTGCTTGGGGACGCTGCGTTTCATGCTCACAGGTCTCGATAGACAGGTCGAGAGTCCTCCAAGTAGGCTATCAGCTCAGCGGAAGATGTTGGTGCGCTCCATTTGCTTCGGAGTTTGTTGTTTGGTCAGTATGATTTAGACGTGTATTATTTAGTGTGGCGGGCTCTGTCCCAAACTTTATGACAATTATGTATTCTTAGAGTCTTGTAGACAGATGTCATGTACGTAAATGATTGTATGACCTTATTGGCCTATGTTCAGTGTACGAGTGGTTATTTTGGTCTTATAGGCACGTATGTCTTATGCATAAGTTGATATTTCATGTGGTATTTTACTTATCTCACGGCAATCCCTCCGGTTCAGTTATCTATGATAATATAGTACAAAAAGATATGTTATGTTGGTACTCGGTTGAGTAAGGCACCGAGTGTCCGTCACGGCCCATCGGTTTGGCTCGTGACAAAGAAGCTCCAAAATCGCCCAAGAAGTGAAAGAAATGAGTCAAAATGGCCTAAGTCCCGACATTGAAAGACCTCACTGCCTCAAGCATTTTCGCTTCTACGAACTTGGGGCCGCATCTGCGGCGCCGCTTCTGCGGACAAAAGTCCGCTTCTGCGAAAAGCACCAAGCCCAACACTGGCGCACCTGCAGTAAAGCGCTGCACCTGCGAGCCCGCTTTTGCGGCTTACGTATCGCACTTGTGACCCTTGCCCACACTGGCTCCTCCGTACTTGCAATCCCCACATTGCATAAGCGAGTCCGCTTCTACGGACGCTCTAGCCACTCCTGCAGCCATACCCACCACAGGTGACAGGCACCACAGCCCTTCTCCAAGTAGAAATCGAGCCCTGTCGACCCTCTTAATCTTGTACGAGGCCTCGACCAAACATACCAACAAGTTGGTAAACATAAAACAGACTTGCTCCCACTCTCGGAACACAGAAAATAACATCAAAACTAAGGATCACAACCTAAAACCAAATAGAATCAACTTATGAACTTCAAATTCTTCAAACTTACTCTGAGCACGCCGAATCATACTTAAACTACTCGGAATGACACTAAATTTTGCGTGCAAGTCTTAAATCACCAAGCGGACCTCGATAACTCCAAAACCTACTCCAAACCAAATTTAAAGAACTTTATAACCTTTAATACACCAACTTTCAACTTTATGCGCTGAAACGCTCCCGGGTAATCCAAAACATGATCCGAACATACGCCCAAGTCCAAACTCATCATTCAAACCTATTAGGATCGTCAAATCCCGATTCTGAGGTCGCTTATTAAAAATGTAGACCCAATTCAAACTTAACCTTTTAAAGTCAATATTAAGTAACTAAGTGTTCTGATTTCAACTCGAACCCTACCAAACCTGAACTAACCATCCCCGCGAGTCATAAAACAGTAAAAGCACGTACGAGGAGTCTCATTTAGAGGAACATGGATCTAGAAAGCAAAAACACCGGTCGGATCGTTATATAAGTGTTCATATCTGTTATAGTTAAAATTATCAGAGCAACAGACTACACTAAAACATGATTAATGGGATAGACATAAAGGCCACAACAGAACATTAAGAAGTCTGAAGCCAGAACAAGAATGGGAAAGCATCAAGGCATTTCAAGCTAATTATAGAGGGATTATTTGTATTGGTTGTTTAATTCAAAATGATGGTCATCAAGGTCACATAATAATAAAGGGATACTGATTCGAGACACATAATATCAAAGTATAACAATCGATCATAAATCAATAACAATTCATTGTGAGCAGGAACAACCAATCATAAACTGATGACAAACGCTATAAACAAAAGCAGTCAATAGAAAGACAGTAGTGTAGTCATAATTTTGAATAAATAATTAAAAAGAGAAAGGGTCGAAGTATACTGACATCCTTTTGAGCAGCAGACCAAACAAAGGTTTTGCTTAGTCGTATAGGAACCAAAGTTTCAAACTTTTAGCAGTGAAAGAACTCGGAAATAAAAAGAGAATCAAAGGTCAACAAAAGAGCCCAAACCTTGAAATCTTAGTGTTGTTTGTTGTGTGTGTATTAGGTCTTCGGTCTTGTTAGGCGAGAGCAATGAAATCCCTATTTATAGTGGCATTCAATGCCTTAGGTTCAGCAGATTTAAATTAGATAGTAGTATATGACAGAGAGTTGATGATGTGAGCACGATTGAGTGAAATCAGAGATGACAGAGGGGAAAAACATCATAGAAATTACCTGGCATGAAGAAGTGAGAGATCGACCGTAGAAGCATGAAAAACCATCGGTCGCAACCCTAATATCCAGAGGTCATTGCATTTGACCTCTGAATGTCGACTATGAATTATGAAGACGGCTAATATCTTCATGCTTGCTTCGATCTGAAAGCAGAGAGCCAAAGAGGATAAAATCCCAAGTCAACATTTTAGACCTAGGGTTTCTGATTTCGGGTTTTGAATTATAACAGCGAAAGAGGAAAGATTTGAGCAAGAATCCCGGCTAGAAGGGACAGAGGGAATGATTTCGTTGTTGATTCTTTGACCTTGTACAGATTTGTGCAAGTTCTTGAAGATTGATGTGGCTACAGGTCTGAGAAAATATGGAGGAAAACGGAAAGGGGGCGGCTGGGCTTGGGTGAAAAATGATTAGGGTCTGAGGGTTTCTCAAAGTTAAAATGCGAGACTGAATCTGGGCCGTTGGATCATTTGATCAACGGCCCTGATATTTAGGGAGATAAAGATTTTTGAAAATGATTAAATTACTTTAAAAAAAGGCGACTGTTAGATCTTCTTGATCGGATGGTGGAGATTAAATCTTACAGGATTAAAGAATAATAGCAAAAGGGATATTCAGTGAAGACTGTTGATGTAATAGATCAACAGTCCAGATCTGTTATGCTTTCTTTGTGAGTGAGGGAGTCAGGTGACGTGCGAGGTCTGATTGGTCTAATGGCAGTGGCATGGATTCCCAAAGTGGAGAGGGAGGGGTTGTTTGGACTGGGTATTTCCAGAATTGGGCTTGTCATTTGGGCCAAATAAATTTAAAAGATAGCCATTTTTGTATTTAATAGAGAATTGTAATTATAGCCTTCAGTTATTTTTAATCCCTTTTGAAATTAAATTACATAAATTTAATTATTTTCGATAAAATGTAATAAAATTATAATTATCATATACACTATTAATTATTTTAAAATAATTAAATATAAAATTACTCTATTTTTCAAACTATAATATTGGTTTCGAATTATGGAAATGATAGATCAACCTATGCAATATTTATAAGGTTATTTTACTAATCGTAAAATGGTAGGTATAATATATTTAAATTACAATTATAAAAATTAAATTATCAATTTCAACAATTACTAGTACCAAATTAATTTTGTAAAAATAAATATTATTGATTGAAAATATATTCAAAATATTCATTGTAAATTATTAAGTATAAATAAATTAATTTTAAAAGGGAGGGTCAAAATTGGCTGTCAACAAGATTCGATCGCCAGGATGCATGCAGATGGCGTGGGCTAGCACACGAAAAATTGAAAATTGTGCGAAAATTTCTATTTTATAGCCCTAAAATGTCAAAAAAGAAAGAACGGTCATGGTGAAGCGATGACTATTCTTCCTTAGGTCATTTTTTATGGGCAGACAAATATTTAGCAATTCGGGTCAAGTTGCCGGGATGCATGCAGATAGCGTGGACCATAGCACACGAAAATCTATGAATGGTGCGGAATTCCCGTTTTATAGCCCTAAAACGCTAAAAAGGAGGAACGGTCATGGCGAAGCGATGACTGTTTTTCCTTAGGTCGTTTTTATGACAATAGACATCGTTTTGCCATGATCGTTCCTCATTTTTGGCATTTTAGGGATATAAAATAGGAATTCAGCACGATTTCAAAATTTTCATGTGCTATAGTCCCTACTGTCTGCATGAATTCGGGCAACCAGCTCCAAATCGCCTAAAATTTTGCGGGACCTTACAAATGACCTAATGATCAATAGGAATCGCTTCACCATGACCGTTTCTCATTTTTTGGCGTTTTGGGCCATAAAATAGGAATTCAGCATGATTTCCAAATTTCTGCGTGTTATGTTCACGCCAACTGTATGAATTCGGGCAATCAGCTCTGAATCATCTAAAAATTTGTGAGCCCATAAAAATGACCTAATTAATAATATGCATCGCTTTTCCATGATTGTTCCTCATTTTTGGCTTTTTAGGATAATACGCAGGAATCAACACGATTTTCTAATTTTCGTGTGTTATAGTCCACGCCATCTGCTTGAATTCGGACAGCCGGCTCCTAATCTTATAAAATTTTGCGGGACCATAAAATTGACATGACGAACAATAGGCATCGCTTCTCCATGACCGTTCTTTTTTTTTTGGGATGTTTTAGGGCAATAAAACAAGAATCCAGCACGATTATTAATTTTCATGTGCTATAGTCCACACCATATGCATGAATTCGGGCAACCGGCTCCTAATAGCCTAAAAATTTAGGGGATCATAAAAAATGACCTGATGAATAATAAGCATCAATTCGCCATGATCGTTCCTCGTTTTTGACATTTTAGGTCCAGAAACAGGAATGCAGTACGAATTTTAATTTTTATGTGCTACTGCATGTGCATGAATTCTGGCAACTAGCTCTGAATCGCATAAATTTTGCAGGATCATAAAAAATGACCTAATGAACAATAAGCAATGCTTTTCCATGATCGTTCCTCCTTTTTCGCATTTTAGGACCATAAAATAGGAATTCAACTCGACTTCAAAATTTTTCATGTGTTATATTCCATTCCATCTGCATGAATTCAGACGACTGTCTCCAAATAGCCTAATTTTTTGCGGGACCATCAAAAATGACCTATTAAACAATAGGCATCATTTATCATGACAGTTTCTCGTGTTTAGCATTATAGGGATATAAAACATGAATTCAATACAATTGTCAAATTTTCGTGTGCGATAGACCGCGCCATCTGCATATATTCGGCCGACCGACTCCGAATCACCTCAAATTTGCCAGGACTATCAAAAATGACCTAATGAATAATAGGCATCACTTACCCATGGTCGTTCCTCAGTTTTGGGCGTTTAAGGGCCATAAACAAAAATTCAACACGATTTTCAAATTTTGTGTCATATAGTCCCCGCCATTTGCATGGATTCAGGTGACCGACTCTGAATTGCCTAAAATTTTGCGGCACCATACAAAATGACCTAATGAACAATAGACATTAATTTGTCATGAAAGTTTCTTGTTTTGTAGTGTTTAAGGGTCATAAAATAGAAATTCAGCATGATTTTCAAATTTTCGTGTGCTAAAATCCATGCCATCTACATGAATTTCATTGACCGGCTCCGAATCGCCTAAGATTTTGAGGGACCATCAAAAATGACCTAATGAAAAATAGTCATCACTTTTCCATGACGCTCCTTATTTTTGGGGTTTTAGGGCCATAAAACAAGAATTCAGCATAATTTCCAAACTTTTGCCACGGTGTCTGCATGAATTAGGGCCACGGTGTCTGCATGAATTAGGGCGACCGGCTCCAAACCGCTTATAATTTTGCGGGACCATAAAAAATGACTTAATGAATAATAAGCATCGCTTCGCCATGACTGTTTCTCATATTTGGGCATTTTAGGGCAATAAAACGAGAATTCAACACAATTTTCAAATTATTGTGTATTATAATAGTTCACGCCATTTGCATGAATTCGGGAGACCAGCTCTGAAACCTCTAATATTTTTTGGAACCATAAAAAATTATCAATTAAAAAATAAGCATCATTTCGCCATGACCGTTCATCATCTTTTGGCGTTTTAGGGCCATAAAACAGGAATTCGGCACGATTTTTAAATTTATCTATGCTATAGTTCACGCCATTTGTATGAGTTCGGGCGACCGGCTCCGAATCGGCTAAAATTTTGCGACACCATCCAAATTTACCTAATGAACAAAATAGGCAATTCGCCATGACTGTTCCTTATTTTTTTATTTTAGGGCCATAAAATAGGAATTCAACACAATTTTTAAATGTTTGTATGCTATAGTCCATGCTATCTGCATGGACTCGGATGATCGGATATGAATCGCCTAAAATACTATGGGACCATAAACAATGACGTAGTGAACAATAGGCATCACTTCGCTATGATCGTTCCTCATTTTTGGCATTTAAGGTCTATAACATGGGAATTCAGTACCATTTTCAAATTTTCATGTGTTATAGTCCACGCCATCTGTATGGCTTCAGGTGACCGACTCCAAATCGCCTTAAATTTTGCGGGACCATAAAAAATGACATAATGAAAAATAGGTATCGTTCCTCATTTTTTGGCGTTTTAAGGCCATAAATAGGAATTCAACACGATTTCTAAATTTTCGTGTGTTATGCGCTATCTGCATGAATTCGGGTGACCGGCCCCGAATCGCCTAAAATTTTACGGGACCATAAAAATAACCTAATGAATATTAGGCATTGCTTCGCCATGATTGTTCCTTGTTTTTGACGTTTTAGGATGATAAAACAGAAATTCAGCATGATTTCTAAATTTTCTATGCTATAGTCCGTCATTTGCATGAATTCGGGCGACTGGTTCCGAATTGCCTAAAATTTTACGGACCATCAAAAATGAATTGTTGAACAATAGGCATCGATTCTCCATGATTTTCCATCATTATTTGGCATTTTAGAGCTAAAACAGGAATTCAGCACGATTTTCAAATTTTTGTGTGCTATAGTCCACGCTATCTGCATGAATTCGGGTGACTAGATGTGTATCACCTAAAATTTTGTGGTACCATAAAAAATGACCGAATGAAAAATAGGCATCGTTTCGCCATGACCGTTCCTTGGTTTTGGCGTTTAGGAGTCATGTCCTCGATAAGCTCCAATTGCGTCATATCCCGCCTAATCACTTCTTCCCAAGACTTTCTTGTCCTACCTCTACCCCTCCTCATATCCACCAAGGTTAACCTTTCACACCTCCTAACTGGGGGTTTCTATGCTTATCCTCTTAACATATCCGAACAATCTCAACCTTGCCTGTCGCATCTTATCCTCCAAGAGAGCCGCTCCCACCTTATCCCGAATAACTTCATTCTTAATCTTATTCAATCTGGTATGCCCACACATATAATAATTATAAATAATTATACATATGTTGTACATGCATTATACATATATTATACATTCGACGACTATTTTAAGTTTAAGCGCTTGGAAGGCAGCTATTTAAGTCGTCTTTAAATAATAAAATATTAGGGAGCCACTTTTAATTGTCTATTTAATACATCCGAAGTCTACAATGTATTTAAATTATAGCGACCTCGTTGTTGCCTTCCTCAGTGCACTTCTTCTTGATATATACAAAGTACTGAATTCAAACAAAAAGCAAATATATGTTCGTATATTTTATAAATTTCAAATTTCGATATTCAGATGCCTTAAACTACCTCAGTTATCTAAAACACGCTAAAAACTTGAATTACCCAGAAACGAAAATTGTTATTGTATTGCTTCTTATGATTTATCAGAAAATTGTAGTTCTAATATGAATCAAGAACACCAAGGACCTTTCATTAGGAGCCAAGCCAGGAAGTTCAAGGATTTAAATAAAAGGACTATTTACGAAGATTAAAGCATTGGAAGGATCTTGAAAGACATTCATTAGAGCCTACAACCAGGAACGGAGGTAGCCTTTAATATATGTGTTCTATAGAACTCAATAGCTTTAGCTCAAACCTTTTACATGTGTTAAAATATTATAATGACACGGCTGGTTGTTTTGAGATTATTAGCCGTGAACCCCTTGTTTATCCGAAAAATGGATGGAGTTGAATTTGTACGTAGTTCTAAGATTATGTGATATAGATTAATACAAATAAGGATAAATAGTAATATCAAATATGGATTGAAAAAAATGCAAAATAAATAAGATTGTAAAGAAGATGATTTTTAGGACTGAGCAAGATGAATCAATTTATGAAGCTTAGAAGAGTAACTCTTGAATATAGGAGAATATGGTGCTTGAATTACAATGTAAGCCAAAGAACCCTGTCTACAGAAATGTAGTCATCCTCTTTATAGTGGAGGATCTTACTTAGATATATTTAAAAATACATAGTGGAGAACCCATGATAAATCTGCTTTTCCCTAATTTCCGCCAAGATTCTGCCCCTTAGTGTGTTTGCAACGGCTCTTGTCTGTAAGCTCGAGCTCGATCGGCCTCGGTGCTGGTCGGTATTGCTTCTAGAACTAGATATGGACTCGGGATCAGGTGATGATTCGGACTCGATCCCAGTTGGCCTCTGCCCCTTAAGCTCGAAATCATCTCATCATAGTTCGATTATGACCCGAGTTTGATAATGACTTCGAACTCGGAGTTTGATTTATACCCGAAATCGGAAGCTTGTTTATACCACTTTCGGAACACGTCTTGATATTACGAAGTCTTTCTTTGATCCATCATGTTTCGACCCCGATCAATCGTTCGAAGGCCGAAATCTATTTTAACCATATACAGATAGTCCCCCCGTTTCTCGGGAAGAGTGTGGTGAGAAACGATATGATTTCTCAATGGCTCGATTGGATTATAAGCTGACGTTCACGTTGGGCTCGATCATGACGCATGTGATAGTTGTCCCGTTAATTTAGTTTTTCAAGGAATTTAATGCATGTTAGACGGTGGTCGGCCACTGCTGACACTGAACCGCCATTGCTTTAATCTATAAATAGCCCTTCCTTTCACTATTTCCCACTTTTACATCTTCAATCTTCCAAATTTTCCAAGTTCTTTTTCGTATCCTCTGAGTTTATTCGCAAATATATTATTCCTCTTTGCAAAAGCCCTTCTTCAAAATTACCAAATCTTTGTCACTTTCTTCTATTCTTGACCTTTAAATTCGAAAATGGTGAAAACATCACAAATCATTCCTCAGAAAGAGAAAGCTTCATCTTCACAGTCTGTCACCGACGAAACTTCGGTAGAGCCACGGCCTGAGGAGTGTGTTCCTAGGGCATGTGTTCTTACCTCTAATTTTTAGGTCGATAAAGGCTCATCGGTTCCCGGCCGATGTGAGCCGGTATTGAGGTACATGTGTTCAATAACTGAGAGGCACCTCAAACAGCTAAAGAAATATTGCAATTGGGAGAATAAAGAAATAATAATCCCTTCTTCCGACGAAGATATCACTACTTACGTGAAAGGGTTTTTAAGTGTGTATACTTACCCTTTCACGTTAGGTCCCCTCGACTCTGTTATTATTGACTTCTGCCATCAATACCAAATAACCCTAGGCCAGGTCCATCTTTCCTTTTGGCGGATCATTATTTTGATTCGATATTTTATGAACAAAATCGAGGGGATGTCGTTCACCCTCGACCATCTCATCCGATTGTATCATCCTCGCCTTTTTCGAGGAGGATTAATAAAACTAGGACTTCGGACCTGATTCCGACAAAAAAGATGCCTTTTCCCGAGGAGTGGAATATCAAACGTAGTGTAATTCTGTTGTTACTTCCTTCTATTTTTCCCTTTCATTTCTTTTCTCACCTATATTTCTCTTTTTGTGATGCAACGGTTCCCTGGATGCCTGGAGCAGTTCCCGATCTCAAAAACTAGGTACGAGCTCTAGCTTCGACCTCCACATACGCCGAGCACTCATGGCGTGATTTGTCAAAGGGCCAATTGGAGGCCACAAATCATGGTAAACCCCTTTCTCGTACGTATTGGTAGTTCGAACGAGATGTTTTCCATATACTTTAATAACATTTCCCATATGTAGGTGTGGGCAAAGATGCATCTTGGATGCCCCCGTCCATCGAGGAAGAGGCTTCGGCCTGTGTCCCGAAACCGGTGAAAGATAATAAGAGGAAAAGAGCCTCCATTCCCGAAGATCCAAAATCGAAGAAGAGGACAACTCATAAGCCGAACAGGAATACCATGCCTTTGATCGTAGAATCAGTTCTGCGTCTAAGGGATGAAGATGAAGAAAAATAAGAAGAAAATGATGGGTCCACGTTGGTGGCCCAAATGAAGAAGACCATCGATGTTCCACAGGCAGCTGGATCGACGTTGGTTCATAAGGCACCGCCTCAAACTGAGGATACATCGGAGAAAGATTCGGGCAAAGTCCCCGAGTTGTTGGAAATCATAGATGCTTCCCATCAAAGCTAATGGATGGGGGATATGTTTGAAAGGGCTCTCCTTGGATCTCTTCGAACCGAAGAGAATGCTCCAAGTTATTCACTTGGGGTAGTAGCAATCGAAGACTCGCCCGCCTTCCCTGTTTTTCCGCAGGGGCGATTCGGGAAGCCCAATCTTTGGGGGCCTCGAACTAGACAGGCCTCATGATGGAGAGGATCCCTTTTGTGACTTGTTTACCGGTGTCGAGGACGTTGCCGGTACTAGTGATGCATCGGATCTTTCTCACGGGGTGCAGCAGTCTTTGAATCAGGTAAGCCTTAAATTATTTTGTTGGTATTACCTTTATGTTTGCTTTTCTTTTCTAACTTCATTTTTCCTTTCTTTGCAGGCCACGGCAGTTCACCGAGAAGAATGTTCTCGGTCCCGAATCGAGTTGCGTCGATACGAGGCCGACCTTCAACGGGTTACGGAGGAGAGAAACTTCCTAAAACTCTTTTTAGGGCAAAGGGGAGAGGAAATAAAAGACATCCGAGCTGAGTTGGCCATGGCTTACCAAGATCAGACTGATCTGTTCGAGCAGGTAATAATACTTTTAAAAGCCTATGGGCTTGATACCGGAACGATGGCTAATTTTTTGGTCTCACAGCTGTAGTAGAAAATTGAGATGATCGGAAAACTCCGTGAAGAAGTCGATGTGATAAAAGTGGAGTCTTTGAAGTAAAAATAAGGTATGGACCGCTTTGCTGCAGAGAAAGAAGCTGCTCGAGCCCGATTATCATCGGCTGAAAACCAACTCCGATGGAGAAAGGCTCGGTTCAAGCAAGAAGAATAGAGGAGCTCGAGGCTCGATTGGCCTCTGAACTTGCCAAGGCCGAATCTGACGTCAAAACGGCAAAGGCCGATGCGGATGCACTCGTGGCCGTCTATCGAACCGATGCTGAAGCTGCTCAGGTCCAAGCAAGATAGGTAGCCGAAACCGCCGATACTCAAGCACATTGGGTCGCTGAACTTGCTAAGTTCCGATCTCGGAGGGAGACCCTCGAGGAGATCCATGCTCGAGGTTTCGATCTCGCTGAAGAGATAAAATGGGCTAAAAAACTCAAAGCTGATGTTGAAGCCTTGGCTTCCGATAACGATGATGATGATGATGATAATAAGAGTAAGAGCGGGTCCGATAATGGGGGAGCCCAGTGGAGAAGAGACCGCTCCCGGAGATAACCAAGAAACTTAGCCCTTAGTTTCTACGTTGCAATCAATCATGTAAACAATCTTGTATATATAAAAATATAATTTTCTTTTGTTGACTTGCTTCTGTTTTGTTTCCTGCCTTGTGAAGATTTTATTCATGCCTCATGAATGTTTTCACGACTATTTAGGCAATTTGATCGAATTTGGAATTTGTAGCCTTTATAACCGAGTGAGCGCTTACTCAAACTTGAAATAAGGTAGCTCATAGGCATAGTAGTCGAGTTGAGTGATTCGAATTCGATGTAATACAGCCCGTAGGCATAATAGTCGAGTGATTGTTTCGAACTCGAAGTAATATAGCCCGTAGGCGTAACGGTCGAGTGATTGTTTTGAACTCGAAGTAATATGGCCCGTAGGCGTAATGGTCGAGTGAGTGCTTTCTCGAACTTAAAATAAAGGTAGCCCATTGGCTTATTAGTCGAGTGAATGTTTCGAACTCAAAGTAATATAGCCTGTAGGTGTAATGGTCGAGTGATTATTTCGAACATGAACTAATATGTCCCGTAAGCGTAATGGTTGAGTGACTGTTTTGAACTCGAAGTAATATGGCCCGTAGGCGTAATGGTCTAGTGAGTGCTTGCTCGAACTTGAAATAAAAGTAGCATGTAGGCTTATTAGTCGAGTGAATGTTTTGAACTCGAAGTAATATAGCCTGTAGGCTTAGTAGTCGAGTGAATGATTCGAACTCGAAGTAATGTATCCCGTAGGCGTAATGGTCGAGTGAGTGTTTTCGAACTCGAAGAAAGGTAGCCCGTAGGCTTATTGGTCGAGTGAATGATTCGAACTCGAAGTAATGTATCCCGTAGGCGTAATGGTCGAGTGAGTGTTTTCGAACTCGAAGAAAGGTAGCCCGTAGGCTTATTGGTCGAGTGAATGATTCGAACTCGAAGTAATGTAGTTCGTAGGCATAATTGTCGAGTGAGTACTTGCTTGAACTCGGAATAAGAGTATCCCGTAGGCTTATTAGTCGAGAGAGTTCCTGCTCGGACTCAGAGATTTATCTCAATCCTGTTTACATAATAAATCTCCAAACAGAGGAACTTTTCTTGGATATAAGATATCGGTAAAGAATAGAACTTTCTTTGCAAGTCATTGTACATGTGTTCATGTTTTGCGTCAGGGCTCGGGCCAACTACATGAGCATGGTTCGTTTTGACCATTTGGCTCTTACAACTTTTCCTATTGGAACCCTGTTGTTACGAAATAACTTTCTTGCATCAGAACTTGATATATTTAAGGGCTAATGCCCCCCAGTATTCGAGGTCGATTGTAAAGAGGCCTCGGATACTGTCTAATTGTTTCTAAGTTTAGCACCATCATTGATTGCCTCATTAAAAACCTTGCCGAAAAACCCATTTGGGATAAAACTAGTCTAAGGGAAAAAGAGTGTAACGCGTGCTTCCAGACCTAGGGCGTCGTATTGAAGGATCCATCCTAGCACCTGATCGGACTCTTGCAGGGGTTAGTTTCGAAATGTAAATGAATATGGGAGGGTCGTACCTTAGCAGTAGTATCGTTTTAGGTGCGACACATTCCAATTGCTTGATAGTTATTTGCCGTTTACAATACCGAGCTTGTATGATCCTTTTTCAACATTTTCGAGAACCTGATACGGTCCTTCCCTGTTCGGTCCTAGTTTTCCTTCGTTTGGATTTCAGGTACTGAGGGTGACTTTCCTTAGAACTAAGTCCCCGAGTTTAAAATGGCGAAGCTTGGTTCTTCGATTATAGTATCTTTCGATTCGCTGCTTTTGGGCAGCCATTTGGACGAGAGCAGCTTCTTGTTTTTTATCCGATAATTCAAGGCTAGTGTTCATAGCCTCATTATTTGACTCTTCTATTGTATATCAAAACCTGGCACTGGGTTCCCCGACTTCGACAGGAATCAAGGCTTCGGAGCCATATACTAAGGAGAACGGGGTTTCCCCCGTACTAGATTTTGATGTTGTTCGATATGCCCAAAGGACTTTGGGTAGGATTTCTCTCCATTTTCCTTTAGCGTCATTCAGCCTCTTCTTTAGGTTTTGAATTATAGTTTTGTTCGTTGATTCGGCATGTCCGTTCCCACTAGGGTGATACAGTGTTGATAATATCCTTTTTATTTTGCGGTCTTTGAAGAATTTCGTCACTTTGCTGCCGACAAATTGTTTCCCATTGTCACACACTATTTTGGTGGGTATCCCGAATCGACATACGATATGATCCCATATAAAGTCTATAACCTCTTTCTCTCTTACTTTCACGAACGCATGTGCTTCAACCCATTTAGAGAAATAGTCAGTCATAAATAAAATGAACTTAGCTTTACCTGGGGCCGATGGAAGAGGGCCGACGATATCCATTTCCCATTTCATGAATGGCCATGGGGATAGGACTGAGTGAAGTTGCTCTACGGGCTAATGGATCATTAGTGCAAACCTTTGACATTTGTCACATTTTCGAACAAACTCCTTTGCATCTTTGCCCATATCGATCCAATAATACCCTGCCCTGATTATTTTTCGGACTAATGAATCGACACCGAAATGATTTCCACAAGTACCCCCGTGCACCTCACGTAGGATGTAGTCAGTGTCTCCTGAACCTAAACATACTGCCAATAGTCCATCGAATGTCCTTCGGTATAGCATTCCATCTGCAGTTAATGTGAATTGAATAGCTTTGGTTCATAGGGCCCTCAAATTTTTAGGGTCCGATGGGAGCTTTCCATTCTTTAAGTATTCAATATACTTATTCCTCCAATCCCAGGTTAAACTCATAGAATTGATCTCGGCGTGACCTTCTTCGATAACGGATATCGAGAGTTGAACGACAATCCCCGAGCTTATTTCGCCTTCTTCGACCGATGATCCCAAATTTGCAAGTGCATCAGCCTCACTGTTTTGCTCTCGTGGAATATGCTGTAAAGTCCATTCTTTGAAATGGTGCAAAGTGACCTGCAGTTTGTCCAAATACCTTTGCATTCTATCTTCTCGAACTTCGAAGGTTTTGTTTACTTGATTTACCACCAGCAAAGAGTCACACTTGGCTTCAATGACTTCTACTCCCAAGCTTTTAGCTAGCTCGAGACCTGCAATTATGGCCTCATACTCGGTCTTGTTGTTAGTCAACCTAGTAATTCTGATAAATTGCCTAATAGTGTTGCCCGTGGATGGCTTTAAAATGAATCCTAGACCGGACCCCTTCACGTTTGAAGCCTCGTCCATAAAAAGGGTCCATACCCCCGATGGCGTACCCGACTTCAATAAGAGTTCTTTTTCGACTTCAGGTACGAGGATCGGCATGAAATCGGCCACGAAGTCTGCTAAAATTTGAGACTTGATGGTCATAGGGGTTGATACTCGATATCGTACCCACTGAGTTCGACGGCCCATTTGGCCAATCGGCTTGATAAATCGGGTTTGTGCAAAATATTACGAGGCGGGTAAGTAGTTAATACGCATATGGGGTGACATTAAAAGTACGGTCTTAACTTTCTAGAGGTGCTTATCAGTGCAAGTGCCAATATTTCTAGGTGCGGATATCTAGTTTTTGCTTCTCCTAAGGTTCGACTTATATAATAAACGAGAAATTGCGTACCTTTCTCTTCTCAAACTAGGACACCGCTTACCACGATTTTCGATACTGCCAAGTACAAGCAAAGTTTTTCGTCTGTTTTTGGAGTATGAAGTGGTGGCGAGCTCGATAGATATCGTTTTAGTTCCTCTAATGCATGTTGGCATTCTGGGGTCCAAGCGAAATCATTCTTCTTTTATAGTAGAGAGAAAAATTTGTGACTTCGATCTGACAACCTTGAAATGAATCGGCCTAAGGCTGCAATCCGTCCCATTAGCCTATGTATGGCTTTTACGTTGTCCACGATGGCGATGTCTTCAATGGCCTTGATTCTATTGGGGTTAATCTCGATCCCCCGATTTGACACCATGAAGCCGAGGAACTTGCCCGAACCGACCCCGAAAGCACACTTCTCGGGGTTGAGCTTCATGTGGTATTTCCTTAAAATCTCGAATGTTTCCTCCAAATGGGTCAAATGGTCCTCTGCGTGCAGGGGCTTAACTAGCATGTCATCAATATAAATTTCCATTGATTTACCTATTTGTTCCTCGAACATTTTATTTACTAGGAGTTGGTAAGTAGCTCCTACATTTTTTAGCCCGAAAGGCATCACATTATAACAGTATGTTCCATACTTGGTGACAAATGAAGTCTTTTCCTGATCTTTCGGGTTCATTTGGATTTGATTATACCCGGAATAGGCATCGAGAAAAGTAAGGATCTCGTGGCCAGCCGTGGCATCGATCATGCAATCGATGTTGGGCAGCGGAAAAGAATATTTGGGGCATGCTTTGTTCAAATCCTTATAATCTACAAACATTCTAAGTTTGTTCCCTTTTTTAGGCACTACAACTACATTAGCTAACCATTCAGGATATTTCACCTCCCGAATGAACCCTAGTTTGAGAAGTTTGGTTACCTCGTCCTTTATGAATGTGTGCTTTACCTCGGACTTGGGTCTTCTCTTTTGCTTCACCGGTCTGAACCTAGGGTCCAAGCTTAGACGATGTGTCGTTATATCCGGTGAGATTCCTGTTATATCTAAATGGGACCAAGCAAAATAATCCATGTTATCGATAAGAAATTGAATAAGTCTGTTCCTGAGTTTGGGGGTTAATCCCGTTCCTAGGTATACCTTTCGTTCGGGAAAACGCTCGATTAATATGACTTGCTCTAATTCTTTGATCGTTGATTGGGTAGTGTCGGAATCAACCGGAAGCACGAAAGATCGAGGAATCCTATGATCATCATCTTCATTGATCTGCTGATTTTCTGGTTGGGTTAAAGCTAGTGTCTGTGATTGCTATTTGGCATCTTGTTCCCCTTTTAAGCTCTATCCCTTTATTGGCGAAGGCGAGGATATCGGATTCGCTTCCTCGATGGAAAATATTTCTCTTGTGGCCGGTTGCTCTCCGTACACTATTATGACCCCCTCGATGTTGGGAATTTAAGAACCTAGTGTAGGGTCGAAGGTACAACTCTTATGTTGTGGATCCATAGCCTTCCAAAAAGGGCATTGTACCTCATGTCACCTTCGATTACGTGGAACTTCGTTTCCTGGATGGTCCCGTCCACGTTTATCGGCAAAATTATCTCGCCTTTTGTGGTTTCACATGCCATATTGAATCTGTTTAGGACCAAGGTCGCGGGTACGATCTGGTCTCGTAGACCGAGTTGTTGTACGACCTTCAATCTAATGATGTTGGCTGAGCTACCTGGATCAATTAACACACGCTTAACTTTAGTTTTATTCATAAGTATGGATATTACCAGTGCAATGTTATGAGGTTGTATGAATCCTTTTGCATCTTCATCATTGAAGGACAAAGTTCCTATGGGTGCGTAATCGTGAGTTCGAGATCGCTTTTCTATAACAATTGATGTCTTAGTGCATTTAAGCATCGGCCCTTGAGGGGTATCGACACCACCGATGATTATGTGAATGACGTGTTGTGGTTTTTCTTGTTCGTTTTGCTTGTCAAAATCCCTGTTTTTGAAATGGTTCTTCGCCCTATTGCTTAAAATTTATCGAAGGTGCCCTTTATTGAATAACTGGGCTACCTCCTCTCTTAGTTGCCTGCAATCTTCCATTCTGTGGCCATGGGTGCCATGATATTCACACATTTGATTGGGATTTCTCTGGGCGGGATCGATCTGGATGGGTCGAGGCCATTTAGTGTCTTTGATGCGTACGATAGCCGATACGATGGCGGATGCATCAATGCTGAAGTTATACTCCGATAATCGAGGTGCTTCCTTAGACCTGGTAGGCCTGTCGAACCCACTTCTGTTCATCAGTCCCCGAGACCCTTGACCTCGATAACTTCTTTTGTTGATTTGTTCGGGGTTACGTCTCGATTTATTGATTCTGTGGTTTCCGTTATATGGTCAATATCGATCCCTGATCGGACCTTGTTCTCGATTGATATCCCTTCGAGCAGCGGGTTCAGCCCCCAACTAATCATCTTCGACTCTAATTTTTGATTGGTACCGATTATGCACGTCGGCCCAAGTGATAGCTGGGTACTCGATCAGGTCATGCTTCAGTCGTCGTGATACCGTCGAACTTCGTTTGTTCAAACCTTGAGTGAAAGCATGAACAACCCAATCATCTGTGACTAGTGGCAGATCCATTCGTTCCATTTGAAAACAAGATACGAACTCCCTTAGCATCTCATTATCCTTTTGTCTTACCTTGAAAAAGTCTGATTTCTTCATTGCGACCTTTATGGCCCCGGCGTGTGCCTTTACGAAAGAATCTGCTAACATGGCAAATGAGTCGATCGAATTCGGTGGTAGGTTGTGATACCAAATCATTTCTCCCATCGAGAGGGTCTCTCAAAACTTTTTCAACAACACAGATTTGATTTCATTGTCCTCCAAATCATTACCCTTGATGGCGCACGTGTAAGAGGTGACGTGTTCGTTGGGATCGGTCGTTCCGTTATATTTGGGAATTTCGGGCATACAAAATCTTTTGGGGATTGGTTTTGGGGCTACGCTCGAGGGGAAAGGCTTTTGCCCAATTGTTTTGGAATCCAACCCTTTTATCATTGGTGAAGCCCTCGGGATCTGGTCGATCCTGGAATTATATGTTTCTACTTTTTTATCGTTGGCTTCAACTCGCTTTGTGAGCTCCTTGAGTATTTTAGCGATTTTGGCAGTAGTCCCCAATTCTGGCTCATTTGACCTCACTATGGCTGGCTCCGTTCTATGGGAAATTTCTCGGGGTGGACTGGGCTCCGGCCTGCTTGGTAGCTGGGTTTGGCTCTACAACTGAGCTATCGCTACTTGTTGGGCTTGCAACATTTCAAAAATCATACGCAAGCTTTGTTTTCCTCAATGTTATGGGTGTTTTGAGCTGCAGACCGAGTGCCACCATGAATGCTATTTTCAGGTTTAGAATGTATGTTCGCCTCAATGGCCACATGCGAATTGATATCTATCGGCACTCCGATCCGAGCTCCTACAGCGTTGACAAGTGGTCTTTCGGTACTGGGTGTCAAGTTGTTGTTCTCATCTTGCAGACCAGCTTCGTTATCGATAGGTAAGTCCATTTGATTGGTAGTTAGTCGTTGCTAATCCGAAATCCGAGATACTTTCGGAAAGAAGCACAAAACGGTGTGTTTTGCAGATTCGTATCAAATAACCACTGTTATCCTTAGCCCTACGATGGGCGCCAAACTGTTTACCCGAAAAATGGATGGAGTTGAATTTGTACGTAATTCTAAGGATATGTGATATAGATTAATACAAATCGTAAGGTTAAATATAAATATCAAATATGGATTGAAAAGAATACAAAATAAACAAGATTGTAAAGAAGATGATTTGTAGGACTGAGCAAGATGAATCAATTTATGAAGCTTAAAAGAGTAACTCTTGAATAAAGAAGAATATGGTGCTTGAATTACAATGTAAGCCAAAGAACCCTTTCTACAGATATGTAGCCATCCTCTTTATAGTAGAGGATCCTACTTTAGATATATTTAAAATTACATAGTGGAGAACCCATGATAAATCAGCTTTTCCCTAATTTCCACCGAGATTCTCTCCCTTAGTGTGTTTGCAACGGCTCTTGTCTGTGAGCTCGAGCTCGATCAGTCTCAGTGCTAGTCGGTATTGCTTCTATAACTCGATATGGACTCGGGATCAGGTGATGATTCGGACTCGAGCCCGGTTGGCCTCTGCCCCTTAAGCTCGAAATCATCTCATCATAGTTCGATTCGGACCCTAGCTCGATAATGACTTCAAACTCGGAGTTTGATCTATACCCGAAAATTGAAGCTTGTTTGTACCACCTTCAGAACCCATCTTGATATTACGAAGTCTTTCTTTGATTCATTATGTGTCGACCCCGATCAATCGTTCGAAGGACGAAATCTATTTTGACCGTATACACCCCTATTTATTTCTCCCTCTATTTCACTTTGTGGTTACGTGACTTGCTGGGAGGTTTGGTTTTTGGTTTCGAAGAGAAATGGGACACATAGTCCCTAAAATAGAAGTTTGAGTCGTAGGAACTGGCCGTGGTTTGAGTTATTTGAAGACGACTCCGAAATAGTGTTTTGACTATTCCAACAGCTCCGTAGGGTGAATTTGGTCTTAAGAGTATGTTCTTATGTTGATTTGGAGGTTCGTAGATCATTTCGGCATTAATCGGCGAAAGTAGGAAAATTGGATGAATTTTGGAAAGTTTGATCGGGAGTGGACTTGTTGATATCGGGGTCGGATTCCGATTCCGGAAGTTGGAGTAGATTTGTAATGTCAACTGTGACTTGCGTGCAAAATTTGAGATCAATCAGAATTGATTTGATAGGTTTCGGCGTCAAATGTAGAAGTTAGAAGTTCTACAGTTTATTAGGCTTGAATGGATGTCCAATTCGTGTTTTTAACATTGTTTGATATGATTTGAATGCCCGACTAAGTTCGTATGATGTTTTAAAACTTATTGGTATATTTGTTTGAGATCCCGGGGGCCTCGGGTGAATTCTGTATGATTAACGAAACAAAAATTGGACTTAGAGCAAATCTAGAAATATTTGCTTTCTGGTGCAATCGCACCTGCCGACATTTGCTCGCAGGTGCAAGCTCGTAGAAGCGAGCATGGCAACGCAGAAGCGGAAAGGGATGAGTGTGGCAGTGGTCGCAGGTGCGCGTGAATGACCGCAGAAGCAGAGTCGCATCTACGCAAACCTATCGCAAATGCGGAAATAGGAGATGGGGAGCTGATTCGCAGAAGCGGATGTTTCTCCGCAAAAGCAAGCTTGCAGGTGCGAGCCCTAGTCCGCAGAAGTAGAAATCCTGGCCATAAGTAGAATCCGCACCTGCGATGGGTTTTCCGCAGGTGCGACTGAGGCCTCGCAGAAGCGACTTCACTGGGCAGAAAAGAGCTAATGTCGAGGGTTTGATCTCACTTTGATTTTTGGACCTAGAGATCTCGGTTTGTGGCAATTCTTTGAGAGGCTTGCAAGGAATCTATTGGGGTAAAAAATTCTCACTCGGTTTTGGCTATATTACATGAAACTATTGTTGCTTTCCTCATTTAATTAGTGTTCTTAGATGGAAATTTGAAGAAACATTTGGGAAAACTTCTTAGACTAAAATTTGAGGATTCGAAAGGCGATTTGAGGTCGGATTTGAGTAATTCTTGTATGGTTGGACTCGTTATCGAATGGGTATTCAGATTTCGGGATTTTGGTCGGGTTCCGAAATGTGGGCTCGGGTCGACGTTTTGAGGAGATTTTCCAATTCTTTGCTAAAGTCGTAGATTAATTATTTAAATCAGTTTCATATAGTTATATTTATAGTATGTAATTGTTCTGGCTAGATTTAAGCCGATCGGAGTTGGAAAGTCAAGGGAAAGGCATTCTTATTGATTGATTGAGCGAGATTTGAGGTAAGTGACTTGTCTAACCTTGTGTGAGAAAAACTTCCCTTAGGTTTGGTACTGTTATAGTATTTGCAATACGTGAAGGCCGTGTATGCCGGTTGACGAGTGCATACTCGGGTTAAATGTTAAAAAATATGGTTCTATCTAAGTGGTTTCCTTTTTTTATTCCTTAACTGAGTTACTCTAGCATATATAGTCATCATGTTTAGCCAAATGTCACATGTCTACATGTCTTATCTCTTACTTACAATTTGTGCAACATGCTTCGTTGGATTTCCTGCTTCCTTGATCTTGTATTTAGTCCTTAACTGTAGGATTCTTTGCTGTAATTTCATTTTCCCATCGGATATTTGTTGCATATTTATTTTGGAACTACGAGCTGGTACCTCGGGAGCGCCCCTATTATGTATTTACTTTTAGGACTACGAGGCGGTACCTCAGGAGCGCCCTTGTTGCATATTTACTTTTGGGACTACGAGGCGGTACCTCGAAAGCGCTCCTCTTGCGTATTTACTTTTGGGACTACGAGACGGTACCTCGGGAGAGCCCCTGTTGTTTACCTCTATTTGTTGTGTTGTTATCTTTCTGTTATTTCTTATTGTTCACTTCTTAGTCATTTCATTATATTATTATATCTTGTTTCCTATTATTTCCAGTAGGGCCCTGACCTGACCTCATCACTAATCTACTGAGGTTAGGCTTGGGACTTGGTAGGTACCGTTGTGGTGTACTCATACTACGCTTATGCACATGTCTTTGTGCAGATCCAGGTGCATCTCACCAGCCCCAATATTAGTATGTTGTGTTGCCGCTTGGAGACTTCAAGGTACATATGCCCGTGACTGCAGGCCTCGGAGTCACCTTCTATTCTTTCTTTCTATCAATTCTTTATATTTTGATAGACAGTGATGTATATGATTATTCGGTATTGTACTTAAAGCTTGTGACATATATCTCACCATGTTTTGGGATTTTATGTATTGAGTTTTGGTAGATTCCTTTTATGAAATTGTTGGGATGTTCAAGTTTTAATCTCTTATTTAATATTTTAGCATATTGTTTAGGCTTACATAGTATTAGAGACTAGGTGTTGTCACAATATCCCACGAAGAAACATTGGGGTCGTGATAAGTTGGTATCACAGTCCTAGATTTATAGGTTTTATGAGCCACAAGCAGGTTTAGTAGAATCTCGTAGATCGGTACGGAGATGTCTGTAGTTATCTTCGCGAGGCTATGAAAGTGCTAGGAAAAGCTTCACTTCTTTGATTCCTTATCGTGCGAGATTTTGATTTCGCATTCTAAATTTCTATGTTTTTATTCTCTCACAGATGGTGAGGACATGTACAACTGGATCAGATGACCAGGCACCCGCATGCCCTACTAGAGCCACGAGAGGCCGGGGTCGGGGTAGAAGTCGAGGACGTCCATGTGGTGCAGAAAAAACACCCGCACGAGCTGCTACAGAGGAGCCACCGGTAGCTCCAGTGAGGGTAGGCACCTGAGATGCATGTTACTGCACAAGCCCCCCGGGAGCCTCTCGCCTAGTTTCTGAGCATGTTAAGCACGTTGGCTCAGGCAGGGTTGATACCACTTGTGCTTGTCATATCTCAGGCCGGGGGAAGAGCATAGACTCCCGCTGTTTGTACCCCAGAGTAGCAGGTCCAGGTCGACCAGGTTCCTAAGGTCATACTGATGCTGTTGGTATCCCCAGTTCAGCCCGAGGTTAGGGCAGTAATTTCTGAGGGGGAGCAGCTCAGGCTTGAGAGGTACAAGAAGTACCACCCTCCTACTTTCAGTGGCTTAGCGTCAGAGGATGCCCAGGGTTTTCTTGATAAGTGACACCATATCCTCCGTACTATGGGTGTTGCGAAGTCTAGTGGGGTTTCTTTCACTACGTTCCAGCTTAAAGGAGAGGCCTATCAGTGGTGGCGAGCATATGAGTTGGGTGGTCCTGCCGAGGCAGCTTCACTCACTAGGACTCAATTCTCAGATATGTTCTTGAGAGAGTATGTCCCCTATAGTCTCAGAGATGCATGACGCACAGAGTTTGATAGTTGTTCCAAGGTTCTATAACAGTGCGAGAGTATGCGGTCTGGTTTAGTAATTTGGCTAGGCATGCACCAGCCTTGGTTGCTACTGTTCGAGAGAGGGTTCGTCGATTTATCAAGGGGCTCAACCCCAGTATCAGATTTAGCATGGATCGAGAGTTGGAGATGTACATCGCATACCAGCAGGTAGTGGGGATTGCTAGGATATTAGATGGTATGTTGACTCGGGAGAGGGAGGAGAGAGAGGCCAAGAGGTCTTGAGAGTCTAGCACATATAGTGGTACTCGTGCCCAAGCTACAACTCATCAGGGTAGGGGCTACGTAGGTTGCCCTATTCATTCAGCACTTCCAGCCGCTAGCGGTACTCCGGCCACTCCTAGGCCCCATGCTCTTTGTTATGCACTGCCATTGCCTAGTGCACCGCCTGCATAGGGTGCTTTCAGCGGTCAGTCCAGCCGATCAGGCCCGAGCAAGTCACAGCAGCCACATCCTCTAAAATCTTGTTTTGAGTGTGGTGACACTCGTCATGTGTTGAGGGATTGCCCCAGACTCAGGAGAGGTGCACCTCCATAGACCACTCAAGCATCATATCCTCCACCGCATCCTGAGGCTATAGTTACAGCACCAGCTACTACTCCACCTGCACAGCTAGCTCGAGGTGGAGGTCGGACAGGTAGAGGTCGCCCTAGAGGGGGAGGATGGAGGTAGTTGCATCTGATTCTGTCATCACATGTATTGTTCTGGTCTGTCATAAAGATGCAACAGTCTTATTTAATCCAGGCTCCACTTACTCCTATGTGTCATCTTATTTTGCTCTGTATTTGGGAGTATCCCGTGATTCTCTGAGTTCTCCTGTCTATGTATCTACACCCGTGGGTGATTCTATTATTGTTGACTGTGTGTATCGGTTGTGTTTGGTTGTTCTTAGTGGTTTTCATACTAGAGCCAATTTATTATTGCTCAGTATGGTGGATTTCTATGTTATTTTAGGCATGGACTGGTTGTCACCCTATCACGCTATCCTTGATTGTCACGCCAAAACAGTGACGTTGGCTTTGACAGGTCTACGGCGGCTAGAATGGAGAAGTACCTTAGATTATATTCCTAGCAGGTTTATCTCATTTCTAAAGGCTCAGCGGATGGCTGAGAAGGGGTATGATGCATATCTAGCATATGTGAGGGATGTTAGTGTTGATACTCCTACTGTCGAGTCAGTTCTAGTAGTGAGGGATTATCCAAACGTATTTCCAACGGATCTTCCGTGCATGCCGCCCGACAAAGATATCGACTTTGGTATTGATTTGTTACCGGGTACTCAACCTATTTCTATTCCACCCTATCGTATAGCCCCAGCAGAGTTGAAAGAGTTAAAGTAACAATTTCAAGAGTTGCTTGATAAAGGATTCATTCGACCTAGTATATCGCCTTGGGGTGCTCCAATCATATTTGTAAAGACGAAAGATGGTACTATGCGGATATGTATTGATTATCGCTAGTTGAACAAGGTTACAGTGAATAACATGTATTCATTGCCATGTATTGATGGCCTATTTGATCAGCTTCAGGGTGCCAGAGTGTTCTCTAAGATCGACTTGCGTTCAGGCTATCATCAGTTGAAGATTTAGGAGCCAGATATCTCGAAGACTGCTTTCAGGACTGGGTATGGTCATTACGAGTTCCTTGTGATGTCTTTTGGCCGAACCAACGTCCCAGAAGCATTCATGCACTTCATGAACAGTGTATTTCAGCCTTATCTTGACTCCTTCGTCATTGTGTCTATTGATGACATTCTAGTGTACTCCCGGAGTCAGGAGGATCATGAGCAGCACCTGAGGACTGTGCTTCAGACCTTGAGAGAGAAGAAGATATATGCAAAATTTTGAAGTGTGAATTCTGGCTAGATTGAGTGGTATTTTTGGGTCATGTAATATCGAGTGAGGGGATCAAGGTAGACTCGAAGAAAATTGAAGCAGTGCAGAGTTGGCCTAGACCATATTCAGCTATGGAGATCCGGAGTTTTCTTGGCTTGGGGGTATTACCGTCGATTTGTAGAGGGTTTCTCATCTATTGTATCACCTATGTATAGATTGACCTAGAAGGGTGTTCCATTCAGGTGGACCGAGGAGTATGAGGAAAGATTTCAAAAGATCAAGACTTCTTTGACAACAGCCCCAGTGTTGGTGTTGCCTACTAGTTCGGGGTCTTATACAGTGTATTGTGATGCGTCGTGCATTGGTCTCGGTGCGGTGTTGATACAGGATGGTAGGGTGATTGCCTACGCATCTAGACAGTTGAAGGTGCATGAGCAGAACTATCATGTCCATGACCTCGAGTTAGCAGCTATTGTTCATGCCTTGAAGATCTGGCGGCACTATTTGTATAGTGTCCTTTGTGAGGTCTACACCGATCACCGGAGTCTACAACATCTATTTAAACATAAGGATCCTAACTTGCGGGAGAGGAATTGTTTGGAGTTGCTTAAGGATTATGACATCACCATTCTCTATCATCCCGGGAACGCCAATATGGTGGTTGATGCCTTGAGTTGCAAGGCGGAGAGTTTGGGTAGTTTAGCATATATACCAGTAGCAGAGAGGCCTTTATCCTTGGATGTTTAAGTCTTTGCCAACCAGATTGTTAGATTGGATATTTCCGAGCCGAGCAGGGTTTTGGCTTGTGTGATTTCTCAGTATTCTCTTTATGATCGTATCAGAGAGTGCCAGTATAATGACCCCCATTTGTTTGTCCTTAAGGACACGGTTCAGCACGGTGATGCCAAGGAAGTTGCTGTTGAAGAGGACGGTGTATTACAGATGCAGGGCAGGCTATGTGTACCCAATATAGAGGATTTGCATGAGTTGATTCTCTAGGAGGCTCACAGTTCGCGGTACTCCATTCATCTGGGTGCCACGAAGATATATCAGGACTTGAGGCAGCACTATTGGTGGAGTAGGATGAAGAAGGACATAGTGGAGTATGTAGCTCGGTGCCTAAATTGTCAGCAGGAGAAGTATGAGCATCAGCGGCCAAGTTGATTGCTTCAGAAGCTAGAGATTCCAGAGTGGAAATGGGAGCTGATCACTATGGATTTCGTTGTTGGGCTCCCACGGACTTGGAGGAAGTTCGATGTAGTTTGGGTGATTGTGGATAGATTGACCAAGTTAGCTCATTTCATTTCTGTGGTTACTACTTACTCTTCGGAGTAGCTGGCTTAGGTTTACATTCGCGAGATTGTGAGGCTTCATGGCATACAAGTATCTATCATCTCTTATTGGGGTACGCAGTTTCCATTGTGGTTCTAGAGAGTCGTACAGCATGAGTTGGGTACTCGGGTGGAGTTGAGTATAGCATTTGACCCTCAGACGAACGGACAATCCGAGCGCACTACTCAGATATTGGAGGATATGCTTCGTGCTTGAGTGATGGATTTGGGGGGTTCTTGGGATCAGTTCTTGCCACTTGCAGAGCTTCCCTATAATAACAGTTATCAGTAGAGCATTCATATGGCCCCGTACAAGGCTTTGTATAGTAGGCTATGCCGGTCTCTAGTGGGTTGGTTCGAGCCGGGCGAGGCTAGGCTATTGGGTACAGACTTGGTTCAGGATGATTTGGAAAAGGTAAATTGATTCAGGATCGACTTCGTACAACCCTATCCAGGCAGAAGAGTTATGCGGATCGGAAGGTTCGCGACATTGCATTCAAGGTTGGGGAGCGGGTCTTTCTCTAGTTTTTGCCCATGAAAGGTGTTATGAGGTTCGGGAGGAAGGGCAAGTTGAGCCCTAGATATACCAGGCCTTATGAGATTCCTTAGAGGGTTGGAGAGGTGGCTTACAGACTTGCACTACCACCTAGTCTCTCTGCAGTTCATCCAGTATTCCATGTTTCCATGCTCTGGAAGTATCACGATGATCTGTATCATATGTTAGACTTCAGCTCAGTCCAATTGGACAAGGATCTATCTTATGTCGAGGAGCCGGTGGCCATTTTGGACAGGCGAGTTTGAAGGTTGAGGTCAAAGAACATTGCTTCAGTGAAGGTTCAGTGGAGGGGTCATGTGGTCGAGGAGGAAACTTGGGAGACCAAGAATGATATGTGCAGCCGTTATCCTCATCTTTTCACCACTTCAAGTATGTCTCTATACTCGTTCGAGGACGAACATTTATTTTAAGAGGGGGAGGATGTAACGACCCAGCCTATCATTTTAAGAGTATTATCCCTGAACATCTATTTATTTCTCCCTTTATTTCATTTTGTGGTTACGTAACTTACCGGGAGGTTTGGTTTTTGGTTTCGGAGTGAAATAGAACACATAATCCTTAAATTGAAAGTTTGAGTCGTAGGAATTACCCGTAATTTGAATTGTATGAAGATGACTCCGGAATGGGCTTCGACGGTTCCAATAGCTCTGTATGGTGATTTTGGTCTTAGGAGCTGTTTGGATGTTGATTTGGAGGTCCGTAGGTCATTTCGGCATTAATCGGCGAAAGTTACAAATTGGATGATTTTTGGAAAGTTTGACCGGAAGTGGACTTTTTGATATCGGGTCAGATTCCGATTTTAGAAGTTGGAGTAGGTCTGTAATGTTAATTGTGACTTGCGCGCAAAATTTGAGGTCAATCGGACTTGATTTGATAGATTTCGGCGTCGAATGTTGAAGTTAGAAGTTCTAAAGTTCACTAGGCTTGAATCGATGTGCAATTCAGGTTTTTTGCATTGTTTGATTTGATTTTAAAGCTTGACTAAGTTCGTATGATATTATGAAACTTATTGATATATTTGGTTGAGATCCCGGGGGCCTCGGGTAGATTTCGGATGATTAACGGAACGAAAATTGGACTTAGAGCAAATCTGGAAATTTTTGCCTTCTAGTGCAATTGCACATGCGGAATTTTGCTCGCAGGTGCAAGCTCGCAGAAGAAGAAAGGGCTGAGTGTGGAAGTGGCTGCAGGTGCGGGTGAATGACTGCAGAAGCGGAGTCGCATCTGCGGCAGGATACCCGTAGATGCGAAAATAGGAGAAATAGGGCTGCTTCACAGAAGCGGATGTTTCTCCGTAGAAGCGGGCTCCCAGGTGCGAGCTCTGGTTCGAATAAGCAGAAATCCTAGCCAGAAGTGGAGTCCGCACCTGTGATGGTTTTTCCGCAGGTGCAGCGTCGCAGGTGCGACTGAGGCCTCGCAGAAGCGACTTCACTGGGCAGAAAAGGGCTAATGTCGAGGGTTTGATCTCACTTTGATTTTTGGACCTAGAGATCTCGGTTTGTGGCGATGTTTTGAGAGACTTGCAAGGAAATCATTGGGGTAAGAAATTCTCACTCGGTTTGGCTATATTACACGAATCTATTATTGTTTTCCTTATTTAATTAGTGTTCTTAGTTGGAAATTTGAAGAAACATTTGGGAACACTTCTTAAACTAAAATTTGGGAATTCGAAAGGCGATTTGAGGTTGGATTTGAGTAATTCTTGTATGGTTGGACTCATTATCGAATGGGTATTCGGATTTTGTGATTTTGGTCAGGTTCAAAGACATGGGCCCGGGTCGACTTTTTGGGGCGATTTTCCAATGCTTTGCTAAAGTCGTAGATTTATTATTTAAATTAGTTTCTTATAGTTATATTTATAGTATGTAATTGTTTTGGCTAGATTCGAGCCGGTTGGAGTTAGAAAGTCAAGGGAAAGGCATTCTTATTGATTGATTGAGCGAGATTTGAGGTAAGTGACTTGTCTAACCTTGTGCGGGGGAAACTTTCCTTAGGTTTGGTACTTTTATGGTATTTGCAATACGTGAAGGTCGTGTAAGCGAGGTGACGAGTGCGTACTCGGGTTAAATGTTAAAAAATCCGGTTCTTGCTAAGTAGTTTCCTTTTTTTAATTCCTTAACTGAGTTATTCTAGCATATGTAGTCATCATGTTTAGCCAAATGTCGCATGTCTATGTGTCTTATCTCTTACTTGCAATTTGTGCAACATGCTTAGTTGGATTTCCTGCTTCCTTGATCTTGTATTCAGTCCTTAACTGTAGGATTCCCTGTTGTAATTTCATTGTCCCATCGGTTATCTGTTGCATATTTATTTTGGAACTACGAGGCAGTACCTCAGGAGCGCCCTTGTTGCATATTTACTTTTTGGACTACGAGACGGTACCTCGGAAGCGCCCCTCTTGTGCATTTACTTTTGGGACTACGAGGCGGTACCTCGAGAGAGCCCCTGTTGTTTACCTCTATTTGCTGTGTTATTATCTTTTTGTTATTTCTCATTGTTCACTTCTTAGTCATTTTATTATATTATTATATATTCTACCTTATTTTCTATTATTTCCAGTAGGGCCATGTGTTGACCCAAAAGGTCATCTTATATTTTAGAACTCCAATATGTGCTCTTAAGCCTTTAAATCTCATTTTTACCCTTCTCGATTTATGTGCACAGTCCGGCATATTTTCGAAAAGCTTTTATGTTGAAAATTGATGAAAATAAGAACTTATGCCTTAAAAGTTGATTTTAGTTGACTTCGGTCAACATTTTGGGTAAACAAGTCCATATCCGTATTTTGACAGTCCCAGTGGGTCCGTATCGAATTATGGGACCTGGGCGTATGCCCGGAATCGAATTCAGAGGTCCCTAGCTTGAGTTATGATATTTTGATAAAAATTAAAAGTTTGAAAATTATTTGTTTTTAAGAATTGATTGATGTTTGGCATTGTTAGTACCGGGTCCGTATTTTGGTTTCAAATCCCGGTACAGGTTCATTATGATATTTAAGACTTGCATGTGAAATTTGGTGAGAAACGGAGTTGATTTGACGTTATTCGGACGTCCAGTTGAGAAGATAGGAATTTTAAAGTGTTCTGGAAAATTCATTTGATTTGGTGCTAAATTCAGAGTTCTAGGTGTTATTTAGGCGATGTGATCACGCGAGCAGGTCCGTATGATGTTTTTAAACTTGTGTGCATATTTGGTTTGGAGCCTCGAGGGCTCGGGTGAGTTTCGGATAGGCCATGGGATGTTTTGGACTGGGGAAAAATCTAGTTTTCCACAGATTCTGGTGTCTGGCATATACTGGGGAGGCTAAGACTTCTTCTTCGTGAACGCGAAGGCCTAGTCGCGAACGCGAAGTGATGAGGGATTTACCATTCGCGAACGCGACCGACTCATCGCGAACGTGAAGCACTTGGGGACCTGGGGGGGGGGGGTTAGTCATTCCTTCATCACGAACGCGAGAAATGTCTAGCGAACGCGAAGGCCGGGGGGAGTAACCATCACGAACGCGAGCAGGGTCTCGCAAACGCGAAGGCTTGGAAGCCAGTACCCTTCACGAACGAGACAGTGGCCTCGCAAACACGATGCACACTGTCACCCAGTGCATAAAATAGAATCAAACACGGGTTTAAGCCATTTCTTCAACATTTTTCAAGAACCAAATATTAGGAATCTTAGATTACTTGCTAAGTGAAATTCATGTGAGCGGCGTATATGTGAGGTGATGAGTACTTATGTGCCGCCAATTTATCTGTTTTCTATTTTCTTTGTTTTTCTTATGTTGTCTCTTTTCTCTGCCTAATTGCTACGTGTTATACTAGTGTTTTTCAATTTATCGTGCTTATCATGTTTATGGATTTTCTGGTGATAAATGAGTTTTTATTTCAAAGTTGAGGTTGATATTTGTATTATGGAACCAAATGTTGAATTAAGGTTTGTACTTGTTATTCTATCGCCATGTTATTATTTATGCATTGCATTATGGTAAGGGAGAGTGTTATTGCACGAAGGGTAATGCCATGCCATTTTGTGAGTGTTAATGCACGAAGGGTGATGTCGTGCCATATTGTGAGTGTTAATGCACGAAGGGTGATGTCGTACCATATTGTGAGTATTAATGCATGAAGGGTGATGTCGTGCCATTATATGAGAGTTAATGCACGAAGGGTGATGTCATGATGTTTCTATTGATTGTATGGTGAGATTGAGAGTAAAAGCACGAAGGGTGATGTCGTGCATTTTTCCTTTACTGTATTCACTATTCCTGTCGATTCATGGTATGTTGACTACTCCGGTTATCATTCTGTTATATTTCTTTATCTCGTATTACCCTCAGCATGTTCCACTCTCGACATTTCCTGTTTAGTTCTTCATTTCTATAATTTGTATATACACGGTTAAATTGTGCAGGTTGATTTGTAGGTGCCTTGCCTTAGCCTCGTCACTACTTCGTCGAGGTTAGGCTCGACACTTAACAGTACATGGGGTCAGTTGTATTGATACTGCACTTTGTACTTTCTGTGCAGATTTTGATACCGGCTCAGGTTGATCGAGATTTTTCTATTGGTCCGCTGTCCGGAGACTCAAGGTAGATTTGTCGACATTCACAGACCTTGAAGTCCCCGTCTATCTTTTTTGTTCTACTGTTTCTTTCATTCAGACAGTTGTATTTCTTTCAGACTATTATTTGTAGTAAATTCTATAATGCTCGTGAATTGTGACTCCAAATCCTGGTGGTAGTAATTAATACAGTTTTATGATATTCCGTACTTATTATATTTCATCTTAGTTAATTATTGTTAATTACTGAATAGGAATAAAGAATTGGTTTAATGATTCTCTAACGTTGGCTTGCCTAGCAAGTGAAATGTTAGGCGTCATCACGGTCCCGTCGATGGGAAATTTTGGGTCGTGACAAGTTGGTATCAGAGAACTAGGTTGCCTAGGTCTCACGATTCACGAGCAAGCTTAGTAGAGTCTGGAGAATCGGTATGGAGACGTATGTGCTTATCTTCCAGAGGCTATGAAGTTTAGGAATAAGTTTCACTTCCATTCTTCTTTGTCGTGCGATTTTGCTTTCTCAATACTGATTGAACTCTTATACGTTTATTCTCTCACAGATGGCGAGAACACGTACCGTTTTCTCAGCTAAGCAGCAGCCGGAGCCTCCAGTGGCAGCTCCTACACGGGGCAGAGGTCGAGGCCGAGGCCGTGCTAGAGGCCGAGGTAGGGGCAGGGCTCAGCCTAGAGCCCGAGCAGTAGCCCCAGTAGTGGAGCCTCAGATAGAGGTTGACGAGGAGGTTCCAGCCCAGACTGTTCCTGTCGGACCAGCTCAGGTCCCGGAGGGGTTCATTGCCACCCCAGTACTTCAGGACGCTTTGGTCCGTTTGGTGAGCCTTATGGAGAGTGTGGCCCAGACTAGCGCATTTCCCGTGGCACCAGCAGTCTCTCAGGCTGGAGGAGGAGCCCAGACTCCCATTACTCCCGCTCCGGAGCAGATAGCTCCCCAGTATCAGGCTCTAGTAGCTCATCCAGTCGGAGTAGTTCAGCCGGTTGTTGCGCCACAGACCGGTAATGGGTAAGCTATATCTTCTGAGGCTTTATGGGGATTGGAAAGGTTTACTAAGCTCTTTCATGTTCAATTCAGTGGTGCTACTTTAGAGGACCCCCAAGAGTATCTTGACAGCTGTCACGGGGTTCTACAAAACATGGGTATAGTGGAGACCAATGGGGTAGATTTTGCTGCATTTCAGATGAATGGTTCCTGTTGCGTCCAAACGTACACGCAAGTATACGCGGTCGTCAAGTAATAAAGTGACTAAAAGT
>AWOL01S0013680.1:0-15332 GCA_000715115.1 Nicotiana otophora
CTCTCAGAGGCTATGAAGTTTAGGAACAATATCACTTCTTTCTTATTCTATCGTGCGATTTTACTCTATTATAGAAAATTGAAACATTCTACTCTTATTCTCTCGCGGATGGTGAGAACACGTAATACCTCTACCGATGGACAGGGACCAGAACCCCCGATGGTAACTATGGCCATGGGTAGAGGTCGAGGCCGAGGTTGTACTAGAGACCGAGGTAGAGCTCAGTACAGAGCTCGAGCAGCTGCAGCTGTTGTAGAACCTCAGCTAGACCTTCAGGAGGAGGTTCCAGTTCAGAATGTACCAGTTGGACCAGTTCAGGTTCCGGAAGGATTCATAGCCACTCTAGTACTTCAGGACGCTCTAGTCCGTTTGGTAAGTCTTATGGAGGGCGTGGCCCAAAATGATACATTTTCAGTGGCACCATCCGTCTCACAAGCTGGGGAAGGAGCACAAACTCCCACTACTCCCGCTCCGGAGCAGATGGCTCCCTAGAATCAGGCTCCAGCAGCCCCGCTAGTTGGAGTAGTTCAGCCAGTTGTTGCGGCACAGACCGGTGATAGGCCCGCCATGTCTTTTGAGGCCTTATTGAGACTGGATAATTTTACTAAGCTCTTTCTAGTTCACTTCAATAGTACACCTTCTAAGGACCCACAGGATTATCTTGAATACTGCCACGAGGTGCTGCGGAACATGGGTATAGTTGAGACCAATGGGGTTGATTTTGCTGTATTTTAGATGACGGGTTCCGCCAAGAGGTGGTGGAGAGATTATACATTTAACAAATAAGTTGGATCGCCTGTACTTACTTGGGAGCAGTTCTCTCAGCTATTTCTGGAGAAATTCCTTCCTATCACACTAAGAGAGGAATTCCGCAAGCAATTTGAGCGTCTACAGCAGGGCAATATGACTGTTACTCAGTATGAGTTCCGTTTTGTGGATTTGGCCCGTCATGCTCTACTTTTACTGCCTACTGAAGGAAAGAGAGTGAGGAGGTTTATTGAGGGACTCACTCACCCTATCAGGCTTCAGATGGCCAAGAAAACCGGAAGTGAGATTTCTTTTCAGGCGGTTGCTAATGTCGCAAGGAGGATCGAGATGGTTCTTGCACAAGAAAGAGGGCAGAGGTCTGATAAGAGGCCTCATCAGTTAGGTGGTTTCAGTGGCGCCTCGTCTGGAGGCATGGGTAATTTTAGTAGGGGTCATCCTCACACACCGTTTTATTTAGCATTTCATGCATCTCCCGGTGCTTCAGGGAGTCACGGTCCTATTATGCATTACTCTGGGAAGCCAGCATTTAGTGCACATTCAGATCCTATCAGTGCACCACCACTCCAGAGTTACTACAGCGGTTATTCGGCCCATCTGGGTCAGCTTCAGCAGCCACGACATCAGGATGGGTGTTATGAGTGTGGGAACATTGGTCACATCAGGAGGTATTGCCCGAGGTTGGCGAGTAACAGATCTCGGCAGGATTCTTGTGCCATCATACCGGCACCGATTTCTTCACCGCCTGCTCAGCCAGCTAGAGGTAGGGGTCAGGCCATTAGAGGTGGAGGTCGGGCCATTAGAGGTGGAGGTCAGACCATTAGAGGTGGAGGCCATCCAGTTAGAGGCCGTCCCAGGGATGCAGTTCAGAGTGGTGGGACTCAACCCCGATTTTATGCTTTTCCAGCTAGGCCTGAGGCCGAGGCATCTAATGCTGTGATCAGAGGTATTATTCCAGTTTTCCATAGAGATGCTTCAGTTCTATTTGATCCAGGATCTACTTATTCCTATGTGTCCTCCTATTTTGCTTTATATTTGGTTATGCCTTGTGATTTTGTGAGTGCTTCTGTGTGTGTATCTACACCGGTAGGAGACTCTGTTGTAGTAGATCATGTCTATCATTCGTGTGTTGTTACTATTGGTAATCTTGAGACTAGTGTGGATCTTGTACTTCTTGATATGGTAGATTTTGATGTCATCTCAGGTATGGATTGGTTGTTCCCTTATCATGCTATATTGGATTGTCATGCCAAGACAGTGACCCTAGCTATGCCGGGGTTACCTCAGTTAGAGTGGAAAGGAACTTTTGATCATTCTGCAAGCAGGGTTATTTCTTATATGAAAGCTCGGCGTATGGCCGAGAAAGGGTGTCTAGCCTATTTGGCTTATATTCGCGATCCCAATGTGGATGTTCCTCCTATGGATTCGGTACTAGTTGTTTGTGCATTTCCAGAAGTATTTCCTGCAGATTTGCCGGGGATGCCACCCAACAGAGATATTGACTTCTGTATTGATTTGGCTCCGGTCACTCAGCCCATTTCTATTCCCCCATACCGTATGGCCCCGCCGGAATTGAAAGAAATGAAAGAGCAATTACAAGACTTTATTGATCAGGGATTTATTAGACCCAGTATCTCACCCTGGGTGCACCAGTATTATTGGTAAAGAAGAAAGATGGCTCTATGCGGATGTGTATAGATTATCGGCAGTTGAACAAGGCCACCATCAAAAACAAATATTCGTTGCCAAGAATTGATGACTTATTTGATCATCTTCAGGGTACCAAGGTATTTTCGAAGATTGATTTGAGGTCTCGTTACCATCAGTTGAAGATTAGGGCATCTAATATCCCTAAGATAGCTTTTCGGACTAGGTATGGGCATTACGAATTCCTAATGATGTCATTTGGGTTGACAAATGCCCAGCAGCATTTATAGATTTGATGAATCGGGTGTTCAAGCCCTATTTGGATTCTTTTGTGGTTATATTCATTGATGATATCTTGATTTACTCCAGCAGTCGAGAGGAACATGAGCAGCATCTTCAGAGTGTGCTTCAGACTTTGAATAATAATCAGTTATATGCCAAATTTTCAAAATGTGAGTTTTGGTTAGACTCAGTTGCCTTTTTGGGGCATGTTGTATCGGCAGAAGGCATAAAGGTGGATCCTAAGAAGATAGAGGCTATTTCGAATTGGCCTAGACCTACTTCAGTTACAGAGATCCGGAGTTTCCTGGGTTTGGCGGTTATTATCGTCGGTTCGTGGAAGGGTTTTCATCTATAGCAAGCCCATTGACCAGACTAACCCAGAAAGGTGTCCCATTCAGATGGTCAGACGAGTGTGAGTTGATCTTTTAGAAGCTCAAGACTACTTTGAATACGGCGCCAGTGTTGGTATTACCCACAGGTTCAGGATCGTATAATGTATATTGTGATGCATCTCACATTGGGCTTGGTGCAATATTAATGCACGATGGCAGGGTGATTGCATATGCGTCGCGGATGTATGCGTCACGAGAAGAATTATCCTGTTTATGACTTAGAACTGGAGCCATTGTTCATGCACTGAAGATTTGGAGGCATTACCTCTAAGGTGTCTCGTGTGAGGTATTTATTGATCATCGTAGCCTTCAGTATTTGTTCAAACAAAAAGATCTTAATTTGAGGCAGAGAAGATGGTTGGAGTTGTTGAAAGACTATGATATCACCATTTTGTATCACCCCGCAAAGACCAATGTGGTGGCTGATGCTTTGAGTAGAAAGGCTGTGAGTATGGGCAGTCTTGCGTATATTCCGGTTGGTGAAAGTCCATTAGCTGCAGATGTTCAGATTTTGGCTAATCAGTTCGTGAGGTTAGACGTTTCAGAACCCAGTCGGGTTCTAGCTTGCACAGTCGCTCGGTCTTCTTTATATGAGCGCATCAGAGAGAGGCAGTATGATGATCCTCATTTACTTGTCCTTAAGGACACAGTGCGACACAGTGATGCCAAACAGGTTGCTATGGGGGAAGATGGAGTTCTGCGAATGCAGGGTCGTATTTGTGTGCCTAATATGGATGGGCTTTGTGAATTAATTCTTGAAGAGGCACACAGTTCCAGGTATTCTATTCATCCAGATACCGCCAAAATGTATCAAGATTTGCGGCAACATTATTGGTAGAGAAGAATGAAAAAGGATATAGTTGCATATGTAGCTCGGTGTCTGAATTGTCAACAAGTTAAATACGAGCATCAGAGACCTGGTGGTTTGCATTAGAAGTTAGAAATTCCTGAGTGGAAGTGGGAGCGTATCACTATGGATTTTGTTGTTGGACTCCCACAGACTCAGAGAAACTTTGACGCAGTTTTGGTCATTGTGGACAGGTTGACTAAGTCAGCACATTTCATTCCAGTGACAGCTACCTATTCTTCAGAAAGGTTAGCTGAAATTTACATTCGTGAGATTGTTCGCCTTCACGGTGTGCCCGTATCTATTATTTTAGATCGAGGTACGCGGTTTACCTCATATTTCTAGAGGGATGTACAATGTGAGTTAGGCACGCGGGTTGAGTTGAGTACAACATTTCATCCGCAGACGGACGGACAGTCAGAGCGCACCATTCAGATATTGGAAGATATTCTTCGCGCTTGTGTTATAGACTTTGGAGTTTCTTGGGATCATTTCTTGCCACTTGCGGAGTTTGCTTATAATAATAGCTATCGGTCGAGCACTCAGATGGCTCCATATGAGGCATTATACGGAAGGTGATATCGTTCGCCTATTGGCTGGTTTGAACCGGGAGAGGCACGGTTATTGGGTACCGATTTGGTACAGGATGCCTTGGATAAGGTCAATATTATTAAGGATCAACTTCGCACAGCTTAGTCTAGGCAAAAGAGTTATGCCGATCGTAAATTTTGTGATATTGCATTCATGTTTGTAGAGAGAATATTGCTCCGGTTTTCACCTATGAAAGGTGTAATGAGGTTCGGAAATAAGGGTAAGTTGAGCCCTAGGTATCTCGGACCCTTTGAAATTCTTGAAAGGGTGGGTGAAGTAGCCTACAGGCTTGCATTACCACCTAGTTTATCAGCGGTTCATCTGGTGTTCCATGTGTCTATGCTCCGGAAATATCATGGTGATCCGTCCTATGTGTTAGATTTCAGCTCAGTCCAATTGGACAAAGATTTGACTTACGAGGAGGAGCCGGTGGCTATTCTAGCCCGGCAGGTCCGGCAGTTGAGGTCTAAGAGTTATCCTTCAGTTCGAGTGCAATGGAGAGGTCAGCCGGTAGAGGCATCTACCTGGGAGTCCGCATCGGACATGCTGAGTAAATATCCACACCTTTTCTCCGGCTCAGGTATTTTTTTTTCGAACTCCGTTTGAGGACGAACGTTTGTTTTAGAGGTGGAGAATGTGATGACCCAAAATGTCATCTTTAAATCTAATAAGTAATTTTGTGTCCTAAGACCTCTAAAAGTACTATTTATCATTCCTCGACTTGCGTGCGCAGTCCGTACAATTTACCGGAAAGTTTTCATGTGAAAAATGGATTAAAATGTGAAATAGAGCCTTACAACACAACTGAGTTGACTTTGGTCAATATTTTGAGGTCCCTAGCTCAAGTTATGACCATTTGACGGAACTAGTAATTTAAAGGCTAAAGATTTGCAATTTTGACCACGGAGTTGACTTTTTGATATCGGAGCCAGAATCTGATTCTGGAAATTTGAATAGCTCTGTTATTTCATTTATGACTTGTGTGACAAATTTGAAGTCATTCCGGATTCATTTAATATGTTTTGGCACGAGGTTTGCAAATTGAAAAGTTTAAAACTTAAAAGTTTGAATCGAGGTGTGAATTGTAATTTTGATGTTGTTTGACATGAATTGAAACCCCGAGTAAGTCCGTATTATGTTTCTGGACTTGTTGGTATATTCGTACGGGGTCTCGAGTACCCCTAGTCTGATTCGAATCGAAATCGGAACAAGAATTGGACTTAAGCAAAATCTGAAAGTTTGCTCCTTCTGGTGCCTTCGCTTCTGCGAAGCCTTGGCCACAGAAGCGGCTCTGCAGAAGCAAGAAATTCCTCACAGAAGCAGCCTGGGCAAGCTGGGCAAAATTCCGCAGGTGCAGAAACTTGCACGCACCCGCCCGTCCGCAAAAGCGGACTGTTAGATAGCAGAAGCGGAAGGCAGCGCAGGTGCGCATTTATCTTCCGCATATGCGAGGATTCGCCTTGCCAGCCCTTCTTCGCAGAAGCGGCATTTTCAGTTGCAAAAGCGACGTCGCGGATGCGACAATTTAGTCGCAGAAGCGGAAAATTTGCAGAAAAATAAGAATCGAAAATGTCCATTTTTCTTCATTTCATTTGGGTACTAAAACCTGGTTTTTGGGAGATTTGAAGGAGTTTTTCACGACTTTGAATTGAGTAAGTGTTCTATAACAAAAAGTGATTATATTTCATGAATCCATGTCTATAATCATCCTTTATTTCAGACTTAGATGGAAGAAATTGGAATTTTTGCAAAACTTTCCAAAAACGAGAAATTTAGATTTGAAGGTTCATTTAACATCAGAATTTGATAAATTTTGTTGGTTGGACTTGTCTCGGAACGGGTGTTCGAATTTCGTAAGTGTTTTCGAGATTTGAGATGTGGGTCCCACTGTCAAATATTTAAATGAATTTAGGATTTTTATCCGGAAAATTTGTAAATTCATATGTAATTAATTTCTATGATTCGTATTGAGTATATCGAATTGTTTGTAAATAGATTTGAAGCTTTTGGAGGCAAATGTAAAAGGAAAATGTAACGACCCAACCGGTCGTTTTGACTTTTAAAATCCTGTTCCCCTAAATAAAACTTCCTATATGCGCTTATAATAATTTATAACTTGCGGGGATGGTTGGTTCGGTATTTGGAAGTGTTTGGGTTGAAATCGGAGCACTTGGTTCCTTAAGTTGGCTTTAAAAGGCCAAGTTTGACTTCGGTCAACATTTTGAGAAAACGACCCTGGAATAGAATTTCGACGATTCCAATAGCTTCGTATGGTGATTTTGGACTTAGGAGCGTATTCGAAATTTTATTTGGAAGTCTGTAGTTAAAATAGGCTTGAAATGACTAAAACAGGAATTTAAGTTTGGAAGTATGACCGGGGAGTTGACCTTTTGATATCGGGGTCGGAATTCAATTCCGAAAATTTTCATAGCTCCGTTATATTATTTATGACTTGTGTGAAAAATTTGAGGTCGATCAGACTTGATTTGATAGGTTTCAGTACCGAATGTCTTGAATTGGAGCATAATTTGTGGTTTTAGCATTGTTTTATGTGATTTGAGGTTTTATATAAGTTCGTATGATGTTTTAGGACTTGTTGGTATATTTAGTTGAGGTCCCGAGGGCCTCGGGTGAGTTTTGGATGGTTAACAGATAAAACATTGGACTTAAAACAGCTGCTGCAATTTTTCTCTTATGCTGGAAATTCTTGCCCAAGATCGAGCCCAAGATCGAGCCGAGAATCGAGGTCATGATCGAGGGCATGATCGGAGCCAGGATCGAGGCCATGATCGAGGGTCATGATCGAAGTCAGGGATCGAGGGTCATGATCGATGACCATGATCGAACCACGATCGAGGCCGAGAATCGAGGTCATGATCGAGGGGTGCCTAGGCAGATTTATAAGGAGGGCATTCGTCCCATTCGTCATTTTTGACAAATTGGAGCTTGAGCAGAGGCGATTTTTGATAGATTTTCAAGGAAAGACATTGTGGTAAGTGATTCTAAATCGGATTTGGTCAATATACACGAATATATCATTGTTTTCACCATTTAATTAGTGTTTTGAGATTGAAATTTGGAAAATTTTAGAAATCTCATAGAAATACATTTTTGAGATTTCGGTATCGATTCGGAGTCGGATTTGAGTGAAACTGGCATGGTTGGACTCGTAATTGAATGGGTTGTCGGATTTCATTACTTTCGCCGGATTCCGAGACATGGCCCCCACGCATGAATATTTAATTAATTTCGAATTCTTTTTGAAAATGTAGTTTTTTCTTTAGGAATTGATTCCTATAAATTTTAGTGATTGTATCGAATTATTTTGGCTAGATTCGAGCGAGACAGAGTAGGATAATCATGGAAAAGGCCTTCTAGTGGATTAAATTGGAGCAAATTGAGGTAAGTCTCTTATCTAATCTTGTGAGGGGGAAATTACCCCATAGGTAATTAAAGTAATAATTGTTGGTAATTGTGGGGGCTACGTACGCACGAGGTGACGAGAGTCCGTGCGTAGCTATTATTAATGCTAAAGTCCGTGTAGTTTAGGACTCAAAGCATGGATTACTTGTGTAAATTATATTCTTTGTTTAATTAATATTATATATATATTGTGAATTGTTAGATAAAAATATTAAAGGATGGAAATCTCATATGCTTGATTTTCTGTTTAAATAAATTAATTGTTAAGAGAAATTGTTCTTCCTCCTAAATTTATCTTATATTAAATATACTCTCATTTTGGAGGTACATAAGAAAATGTCCTCCTTTCTTATAGAGCGGGTTGAACGCCTCAGCAGGATAGATGCATCTATGGATCGTGCCGGACATCCCTCGGTAGTGTACACGACATTCTGGATCGGGTCGTACGACCTCGACATAAATCATGCCTAATAATAAAAATTACACGATACCTTGCTATTTTAATTGCAGCTTGTGAATTTAATTAATAGATTGAGAATTGCTGCATCTGAAGGAGTTTAATTGATAAATTTAAAATTATTGAAATTGAAAGAATTAATTATCTCTATTTGTTAAGGAAATTATGGTTATTCCTGTAAATGAGGCTAATTGATAAATTAAAAATTTATTGGAATTGAAGGAGTTTAATTATTTCTGCTGGTTAAAGATAATCATTGTAAATTCTATAAATCATGTTGATCTAGACATTGCTATCTTTATTTCATTTATTATTATTGACTCTTAGTGAGTGTCAAAGTCGGTCATCTCGTCTCTACCTCTTCGAGATTAGGCTTGATACTTATTGGGTACACGTTATTTTCATACTCATGCTGCACTTGCTGCACATATTATTGTGCAGGTATATATATGTCTAGCGGCCTTGTTGGCGCAGAGGTTGGTTAATAGTTGTGGGGATATAGGTGAGCTGCATTCTGTATTACGATCTGCAGCCAACAGAGTCTCTTCAGAGTTATTATATTTTCCTGTCTAATTTGTATTCTAGACAGATGCTGTATTTTATTTTTAATTTCCTAGTAAATGCTTATGCACTTGTGACACCGGGTTTTGGGAATGGTTATGAATTGTTTAGAAATTTATTTGTTAAAAATATTTATCATTTACTCTATGAATTCTATCTTTATTATTTTATTGAAGAAATTTTGATTTCAAAAATACTAAAAGATGATTTAATTAACTATATAGTGTTGGCTTGCCTGAGAGCGGTGTCCGGCGCCATCACGACCTTAAATAAATATTTGGGTTGTGACAACATGGTATCAGAGTACTAGGTTCATGTAGGTCTCACGAGTCATGAGCAAGTCTAGTAAAGTCTTGCGGATCGGTACAGAGACATCTGTGCTTATCTTCGAGAGGCTACAAGGCTGTTAGGAATACTTCCTTTTTTGATTCTTCATCGTGCGATTAGATTCCTTTGAGGCTTATTCCTTCATTTCCTTCTTATTCAATCTTATGCGACGCGAAGTGCTTGTTATAAATTGGGGATCGAGGAAATTTTTAACGGTACTACAGATGCAGTGCATGATGCTTCTCCCTGTGTAATTAGGTAGGCTATTGTCGTCGCCTTGCGAAAGGCCGCTCTATTATTTCAGTTCAGTATCAATACTACCTAAGGTTTTGAGATTTGGCATTGATTGTTATGACGATCCATGCGTTGTTATCGCACAATGTTTATGTAATGGTTGAATGCCTGTCTATGTGTCAGGGCAGTAAATGACTTGAAAGAATATTTTTCCCAGTACATGATTAAGAGGTTCTAGGTTTTATTTCTAGCAGAGAAAAGGCAATCGGACTATGAATGTTCAGGTTTGGGGTTGATAGAGTAACGAAGCCTGATATCTTCGAGCGTGGTAGAGTTCTCAATTTTGATGTGGTGTCATCGCCATGTTCGTTATGGTTTGCCGGTTTTATAGTTTTCTTCAACTCGCCTTCACGGCGGGGTGATAGGAATTGGTATAGGGGAAGCAGTTGTTAGAGATCGAGGTGTACAGTGGTTCAGGGTCGAAGCAGTTTTCCTAGTATTGATGGCTCGAGAAGGATGATCCTCGGAAAGGTTTAAAGCTCGTAACGACCTATTAGTTCAAGTGCTACAGAGGCGGATTTTTAGTTAAGGCAACAACTGGACAATTAAGGATTAGGAAGAACATATGGAAGGTGTCTTGTGGTGGTTAAGTTCCTAGGAGGCCAAGTGTGAGAAACAGAAGTCGAGTAGTTTCTTAAAGGAGAGTGGCAAGGTAGAATATGAGTTACATGGTAGGATAACTACACGGCTTGAGGAAAGTTTGAAGTGATTTAGGATTTAGGATGGACAGTGACTAGGTCTACGGACTTAAGTTATAATATTAGCTGCTATATTGAGGAAGAGTGGATACAACAGGAGGGATTTGCTTGATATAAAGAAGGATACGACATGACTTTGGATTGGAATGTATTGTCGCACCTTTAGTTGACGTCCATGAGGAGTGAACGAACTAGTACATCTGGTGAATGAGCTCGGACTCAGGATGATCTACTAATTTCGTAGTAATTGCACCCAGTGCAGCGACATTGGAATATGTCAGCATGTAATTTCCACATGTGGGTTATCTCCTGTGAGCAGGTTATCGGTCACGTGGTGTTGACGAAGCGTCTACGAAGAATTCTACTGGCTACCCGGTAAGAGATTTAATATGTAAATGTGGCTAGTGGTTCAGAGTGTTTATTAAAGGTGAATAGAAGGATTTAGAGAATTTTGGCAAGTTGCGTGTGCAGGATCATGTCAACGATGAAGAAAGAATCTCGATGGATTCCAGAGTTATGTAATTGTAGCTTCAAGCTAAGTGGGAGAGCCCCACAATCTACAATTGGATTGCATGGTTGTCTATTTGTGAGGTTCCTGGTTATCCGTTTATTGGTGAGTCATTGAAACTAAGGGAAGAAAACACCAGTGGTAATTTGAGCAAAGGATTTGGGGAATGTGTGCCATATGTGGCCTTATCAATTCATATTCAGGTATTTGGAAGATTTAAAGTTTATGCTTTGTGTAGATTTAATACACAGGGAAAGTGAGACAGTCAGGTGTTTCCTTGAGAAAGTGTCCATGTGCTAGCAAGGCCTTGGAGTTGATCATGTTTAGGAATAAGTCAGAGTAAGTGACTCTCAATAACGATCTTAGAGGGTTCAAAAATTTAAAGTATTGTACCTAAGGATCTCGAGTCCGTAGTATGGTTGAGTATCGAGCTTTTGCAGCAGATTATGAAACGGGGCTTGGAGTACTCTACGTTATCTTTCGGTTGTGGTGTAGAATTAGAGAAACAGAAGAAAATAACTTTGGATTCATAAAAGAAGTATCAGAATGGGTGTACCAGTTGAAGATGTAAAAGTGCGCACAAGGAGGAGTATGAGATGATTCGTGGGTTTTGAAACAGCGTGGTCTCGTGAAATAAGGTCACTCGGGATGAGTGCGGATTTGAGTTCGTTATGTAATGAATCGAGATATTATTATTTCTAAGGCAAGTTGAGAATAAATTGAGGAAACAAAAAATAAAGATGGGTCGGCTAACAATGGTTGAATCGGCATGATGGTGGCAATGATCAGTTCCTTCAGCGCATAGAGTTATGCATGTAATTTGTGGCGGTACGTGCGAGGCTTGGCGGCCGCCGTAATTGATTTTATTTGGAAGAATTCAAGTATTATAGCATGATATGTGTAGAGGGATCCCGAAAGAGTTATGGTGGTTTAGACCACTACTTGTGGCCGGTATTTTCTGCGGATATGGGAATTCAATCACGTGTTGCAATGGTTCTCTTGAAATGAGTTAAGTAGAAGGTTTCTATATGATGAATTATTTACCATATTAGTGGTTCGGGAGTTATGATGGAATTCTTGTACTCCTACGTATATGCGTGATTAAGTACATTAAGTAGCATGAGATTCGAAAGTTGAGGATTTAAGATTTCAGTTCGGTGTTGACAAGGATGTCACAACCCGGACGAGCAGAAAATGTGTTAGAGGTTTAAAGCAAACTGGTATTGTCTTCAGTGTCATCTGAGATCGACGTTATGTGTAAGAGGCTTTGTGTATTGAATTGCGGATCCTTGATTCTCCTTATAGTATTAGTATGGCCGGTGGTATGGATGTGCAGACTTGTTATCTATTGCAGAAGGTCGTGAGAGCGTATTCCACGGGAGAATTGTATAAGTATGACAAGTAGTCACCTGATTGATTAAATATTTAACAACCAAGTATGAAAATTGTGGCGATATCGCTAATTCGAGAATTTATGCCCGAAGGGCGCTTGGTTCATTTGGTTGTGGAAGGTGGAAGTTTGTTCCAGTTATGATGGCTGTTCTTGTGTGTTATGGGAAAAGGGGTTATTATTGATCCTTGAAAGGTTATTAGCTTAGTACGGTGCGATCAGAATCGGCTTGAGGTCTGTGGATGGATTTAAATATGAATACATGCTCTATATCAGGCCGAATGTGTTTATTTCAGCATAAAAGCTCCCTATGGAGGAGTATTCGGATGCTGGATGTTGTTTCGTCATCGGTTATTTCATATAATACTATATTGTGTCGTGTGAGTTGTGAAACGGCTTGATAAATTTCTTATGTGTTGAGGTTCCGTGTAGCGATTGTGTTACGTGAGCAGGATGGTTCTTGAGATTCAGATCATATATCGCAGCTTAGTTGTGCTTGAGTTTTGTAGCGTATGGCGCTTTCGGTCCTTCCAGGGATGGTATTATGCACTTAGCGTGCTTGTATCCGATATTCGGATATTTTGTAGTAATGAGCATTCCATCTCGGTAAGTATATCAGGTGGAACGCTGCCACGTATATATTGTTTGGATCGGGTTGCATGCCGCAACAGTGTGATGTTGAGTACAGTCCTCTACATTCTATTTTGTGTGTTTTGTGTCCCATTTTCTGAGGAAGGTTCATGACACCTTTTCAGTTGTCTAATTAGTCACGTGTGTTGAGTAATCCTTTCCAGAGTTCGTCTTTCCTTATGTATTGCAATCGAGTCCGTAGCTTATTAGCTCATTGTGGCATCATATAAGGCTTTGTGCCGTGTCTAAGGTGGCTTAGTGCTTGGGCAGCTTGTACTTGGGTGAGACGAGATTATTAGACTTGTGATCAGTACGACAAGATTTTTTTATGAAATATATTAAAGAGCAAATATTATTATTTGGTTCATAATGAGGCGATGGTTCTTGTCAGAAGGAGAAACTCAATAATTTGTTGACTCGACAGTTGGTTATGAATTTCTACACATTTCTTCCATCGTGAAAGCATTTCAAGAGTTGGAACAGGACTTATATGTATCATGAGGTGTGTTGTGAACATCAGATTCGTGAAATTTTGGCTATTGTTATCGGAGGATGTTATTATGGTCATGTGAATGATGTGGTGCATGGTCTAAATTCAACAAAGGTATGCAATCCTGTATTGGTGCATCTTGTAGTGATTGATACGTTGTTGATAGGTTGGAAACAAGTATGGTGGAGAATTCTGGATGTTAGAATTGTGATCTAAGGCTTATTTGCCTGAATAAAGGGGAGAATCTTCAGATTGGCTCGAGTTAATATGCACAACTGGGTATGGTAGCACGGGTAGGTGCACGAGGTGTTAAACAGTGATTTTGGATAACTTCAGAACACTCCTTAGCACGTTCGAGGACGAACGTATATTTAAGTGGGAGAGAATGTAATGACCTAACCGGTCATTTTGACTTTTAGAACCCTGTTCCCCTAAATAAAACTAACTACATGTGCTTACAATAAATTATGACTTACGGGGATGGTTGGTTCAGGATTTGGAAGTGTTTGGGTTGAAATCGGAACACTTGGTTCCTTAAGTTGGTTTTAAAAGGCCAAGTTTGACTTCGATCAACATTTTGAGAAAACGACTCCGAAATAGAATTTTGTTGATTCCAACATCTCTGTATGGTGATTTTGGATTTAAGAGTGTGATCGAAATTTTATTTGGAAGTATGTAGTTAAAATAGGCTTGAAATGGCTAAAACGAGAATTTAAGTTTGGAAGTTTGACGGGGAGTTGACTTTTTGATATCGGGGTCGGAATTCAGTTCTGAAAATTTTTATAGCTCCGTTATGTTATTTATGACTTGTGTGCAAAATTTGAGGTCAATCGGACTTGATTTGATAGGTTTCGGTACGGAATGTAGAAGTTGGAAATTTTAAGTTTCATTAAGCTTGAATTGGATCATAATTCGTGGTTTTAGCGTCATTTTATTTGATTTGAGGTTTCAAATAAGTTCGTATGATCTTTAGGACTTGTTGGTATATTTGATTGAGGTCCCGAGAGCCTAGGGTGAGTTTAGGATGGTTAACGGATAAACAATTGGACTTAAAACAACTGCTGCAATTTTTCTCTTATGCTGGAAATTCTTGCCCAAGATCGAGCCGAGAATCGAGGGCATGATCGAAGCCAGGATCGAGGCCGAGGATCGAGGCCATGATCGAGGGTCATGATCGAAGGCAAGGATCGAGGGTCATGATCGAGGCCGAGGCTCGGGGGCCATGATTGAAGCCATGATAGAGGTCGAGGATCGAGGATCATGATCGAACCACGATCGAGGCCGAGAATCGAGGTCATGATCGAGGGCTGCCTGGGCAGATTTATAAAGGTGGGCATTCGTCCCATTCGCCATTTTTGACAAATTGGAGCTTCAGCAGAGGCGATTTTTGATAGATTTTCAAGGAAAGACATTGTGGTAAGTGATTCTAACTCGGGTTTGGTCAATATATACGAATATATCATTGTTTTCACCATTTAATTAGTGTTTTGAGATTGAAATTTGAGAAATTTTAGAAATCTCATAGAAACGAATTTTTGAGATTTCGGTATCGATTCGGAGTCGGATTTGAGTGAAACTGGTATGGTTGGACTCGTAATTGAATGGGTTGTCGGATTTCGTAACTTTTGCCGGATTCCGAGATGTGGCCCCCACACACGAATATTTAAGTAATTTCGAATTCTTTTTGAAAATATAGTTTTTTCTTTAGGAATTGATTCCTATAAATTTTAGTGATTATATCGAATTATTTTGGCTAGATTCGAGCGACACAGAGTTGGATAATCATGAAAAAGGCCTTCTAGTGGATTAAATTAGAGCAAATTGAGGTAAGTCTCTTATCTAATCTTGTGAGGGGGAAATTACCCCATAGGTAATTAAAGTAATACTTGTTGCTAATTGTGGGAGCTACGTACGCACGAGGTGACGAGAGTCAGTGCGTAGCTACTATTAATGCTAAAGTCCGGGTAGTTTAGGACTCAAAGCATAAATTACTTGTGTAAATTGTATTCTTTGTTTAATTAATATTATTT
>AWOL01S0013682.1:6616-24374 GCA_000715115.1 Nicotiana otophora
CCCCAATCCTTCTTAAATCCTTAGTTTTTTACCATGAAAGAACGAAGATTAGGGTTAGGAATTTAATGGGTGATGTTAGAAATGGAAGACAATGAGTTAAAGAGTACAAACCTATGAATTGATGTTGAGTTTTCTCTTCAAAATTGCTCCTAGACCGAGTTCTAATGGAAGGGTTATGAAATTTTGGGAAAATCTCGCTACTGTTCTGTCTTAAGTCACAGGCGTCAGGCCTTCTTCGCGTTCGCGAAGGGCCTGCCGCATTCGTGATGAGCAGTACCCCGAGTGGCTTTCGTGTTCGCGAATCCTCCTTCGCATTCGTGAAGGTTGTTTCCCCCTGGCCTTCGCGTTCGCGAGCCAATGCTCGCGTTCGCATAGAAGAATGACTGACCCCTCCCCCATGTCCCTAAAGCTTCGCATTCGGGAGAAGATGGTCGCGTTCATGAAGGGTAGGGCCCCCGTTGCTTCGCGTTCATGACCAAGATACCGTGTTCGCGATTAAGAAAATCACCCTTCCCCAGTTTACTCTTCGTGTTCGCGAGAGTACCTTCGCGAACGCGAAGAAGAAGACACCAGATAATAGCTGAAGCACAAAAAACCAGATTTTCTATGTGTCAAAACACCCGTAGCCTATCTGAAACTCGCCTGAGCCCTCGCAGCTCCAAACCAATTATGCACACAAGTCCAAAAACCTCATACGAACTAGCTTGCATGAACAAAGCACCAAAATAACGCCTAGAACTTCGAATCGGACACCAAATCAAATGAAATTTTGAAGAAAACTTTAAAACTTCTATTTTCACAAACGAATGTCTGAATCACGTTAAATCAACTCCGTTTCTTATCAAATTCGACATACAAGTCATAAATATTATAATGGACCTGTACAGGGCTCCAGAACCAAAATACGGACCCGGTATCAACAAGACCAAGCATCAGTCAATTCTTAAAAACTATTAAACTTTCAGACTTTTAATTTTTAACAAAAATTCATAACTCGAGCTAGGGACCTCCGAATTTGATTCTAGGCATACACTCAGGTCCCAAATTACGATATGGACCCACCGAGATCGTCAAAATATGGATCCAGGTCCGTTTGCTCAAAACGTTGACCGAATTCTACTTAAATGAATTTCCAAGGCAAAATTCTTATTTTTATTAGTTTTTACCATATAAGCCTTCCGAAAGAAAACCCGAACTGTGCACGCAAATTGAGGAAGGCTAAAATGAGGTTTTTGAGACCTCAAAATACAGAATTAGGTTCTAAAATATAAGATGGCCTATCGGGTCATCACATATTGGTAGAGTGTGTACTTATATTTGTAAGGAAGGAGATCAAGGGTTGCATGGAAATCATTTTGAGAGAATTCCTGAACCCCTATTTATTTCTCCCTCTACTTCAGTTAGTGGTTATGTAACTTGCCGGGAAGATTGTTTTTGGTTTCGGAGTGAAATGGGACACAGTGTCCCTAAAATGGAGGTTTAAGACATAGGAATTGACTGTAGTTCGAATTGTATGAAGATGACTCCGGAATAGATTTCTCATGGTTCCTATAGCTCCGTAGGGTGATTTTGGTCTTAGGAGCATGTTCGGATGTTAAATTGGTGGCCCGTAGGTCATTTTAGCGCTAATTGGCGAAAGTTGGAAAAATGATAATTTTTGAGAAGTTTGACAAGGAGTGAACTTTTTGATATCGAGGTCGGAGGTCGGATTCCGATTCCGGAAGTTGGAATATGTAACGACCCGACTTGTCATTTTAAGAATTAATGCCCCGTTCACTGACTTAAGGTCTCGAGTAGTTTCGTAATATGTATTATGACCTGCGGGTGTGGTCGAGTTTGATTTTCGGTAGATTCGGAATTACATTTAAAGAAAAATTCTCATTTTGAAGCTTAAATGGAAAGAGTTGACCAGAGAGTTGACTTTTGAGCAAACGATCTCGGAATAGAATTTCGATAGTGTCAATAGCTTCGTATGACGATTTTAGACTTAGGTATATGTTCAGATTTGGATTTGGAAGTCCGTAGGACAATTCGAAGCATTTTGGCGAAAGTTGAAAAATAGAAGATTTTTGGATTGTTCGACCGAAGGTTGAATTTTTTTAATAATGAGGTCGGATTTGATTCCGAAAATTGAAATAGATCCATTACATCATTTATGACGTGTGCAAAATTTGAAGTCATTCCGAATTTATTTGATACATTCGGCGCAAAATATACAAGTTGAAAGATTTGAAAACTCATAATTCGATTCAATGCGTGATTCATAATTTCAGTATTTTTTTGACGTGGTTCGAAGCCTCGACTAAGTTTCTTTTGTATTTTGGGATGTGTTGGTATATTTGGTTAAGGTCCCGAGGGTCTCGGGTGCATTTCGGATGGGCTACGAGTCATTTTATATTGATGTGGATGGTTGTTCTGATATCTGGTGTTCCATTCTATGCGATCGCGTAGGTGAAGGAGCGATCACAAAGGCTATTTGGGGGACTGGCCATTTTTCTTCTTTGCATTTGCATAGGCCAGTCCGTGATCAGGGAAGTGTTCTTTTTTCTTCTCCGCGTTCGCACAGTAAGGTTCGCGATCGCAAACCTTTGAATTTTACTTCATCGCGTTCGCACTCCCTCCTTCCGCGTTCGCGTAGAGTCCTTTTGTGGCCAGTGTAATTTCTTCTACGTGATCGCATGCATCATTCCACGATCGCGTAGTACATTTTGAGGCAGTAGCCATTTTCTTCTTCGTAATCGCATTAGTTCTTCCGCGATCACGATGTACAAATACCTGAGCAGAACATAAAAGTACTCTATTTCGAGGGTTAGCCATTTTTATTATTTAATTCGAGTTTTAATAGAGGAAATTGGGATTTTTGTAAAACTTTTCAAAAACAAAAAAATATAATTGGGATATTTGGAGGACGATTTTTTATTGGAATTCGATAAAATTGGTATGGTTGAACTCGTATCTGAATGGGTGTTCGAATTTTGTAAAAATTATGTCGGGTTCCGAGAGGCGGGCCCCGTGTTGACTTTTGTTGACTTTTTAGAATAAATTTTTAAGTCGATAATTTATTATCCGAAATTATTTCCGATGAATGTTAATGAAGTTGTACAATTAATTTGGATAGATTTGAGTTGTACGGAGGTCAATTCAAGCAAGAAGGCAATTTTGAAATATCGGCATAACTTCAAAAAGGTAAGTATCTTGCCTAACCTTGAGTGGGGGAATTACCCCTTAGGCATCGAGTCTTATGTGCCATTTGTGAAATATTAAAAGTCGTGTATGCGATGTGACGAGTATGTACTCAGGCTTATATGTGCAAAATATATTGGGTTATGATCTTAGGCATATTGTGTAGTAAATTTGATAATTGTTGGCATTTATTAAATTATCTATTTTTCCATGCCTCAATTTGTGTTTGTTGAATTTATTTTTATATGGCAAATTGATGTGATTATTATTTGAATATTTATGTGGATTCCGTCAATTGATGATTTGATATTTCTTGGAAATTAATTTCATTATGGATTTTCCATCTGCAAATAATTAATTAAATAAGCTTAAGAAGAGGTGTTTATATAATTATTAAGAATTTAGATTAATGAAGGTGTTGCCCTATACTGAGTATTTTCCATCTCTGTTGATTATTTTGAGGTTTTATATACATTGCGTGGAGCCTTGGGCTATTTGTTGAGAAATTTATTGATTCTGCTACATATTTGGAATTTGCTTGTGGTCAGTGGAAAATTGTGTTATGAATTGTTGTATTGTGCTATGGTTTAAACACTCTCCTTGATGTTATTTATGCTTCCTACCTTGCTTGTTAATGATATACATGTGCTTGGTAAAAACGAGTGTAATGCATGAAGGATCATGTCGTGCCATTTGAGAGTGTAAAGCACGAAGGGTGATGCCGTGCCATTTGAGAGTGTAAAGCACGAAGGGTGATGCCGTGCCATTTGAGAGTGCAAAGCACGAAGGGTGATGCCGTGCCATTGACAGTGTAAAGAACGAAGGGTGATGCCGTGCCATTTTATTTATATTATCAGGTGAGGATGAGAGTAAAAGCACGAAGGGTGATACCGTGCCATTATTTTTATATTATCATATGTTCATGGCACAAAGGGTGTTTTCGTGTAGGCGAGGACTAGGGACATACATTATATTGTGATATCTTTTGTTGTGTATACATTTATGCCTTTATCTTGAGCTGTTATTGTGAACTTATGTTTTCTTTGTGACTTGTAGTAGTGGTCGTTGACTTTGTGCCTCCCACTTTACTTCTTTTATTGTTATTGGCATTTCTCCCACCTAGTTTGTACTATTATATGTATGCACGGTGAGAAAGAGATAAATGCACGAAGGGTATTGCCGTGACAATTGATTTGATCTACATATATAATTACGTGAGAATGAGACAAGTGCACGAAGGTATTGCCGTGCCATTTGATGTTATATATTGAATATATTTCTCACACCAGGAAAGTTAAATGAGGTGTCACATGGTGACTTTTACATGAAAGAATTATATTCGAAAGATATTTATTTGAAGGGATTATATTTGAAAGAGATTTATTGGAAAGAATTATATTCGAAAGATATTTATTTGAAGGGATTATATTTGAAAGAGATTTATTTGAAAGAATTATATTTGAAAGATATTTGTTTGAAGAGAGTATATTCGAAGTATATTTATTGGAAGGTATTATATCCTGAATATTATTATTTGAAAAGCATATAGGCAAAAGATTTATATTTGAAAGACTTGATTATTTGGTTGTACTTGTACTCATTATTTGTTGAGCAATATTAATGGCGTCCCTGTTGCCTTGCTGTTTAAATCACTAGTTGATTGGTGTTGCTATCACTACTATTTGTCTTATGTTATTTGTGTATGTGATGTTGCACAGGTTATTTCATTAGTGAGTGTCTTGACTGTACCTCGTCACTACTCTACTGAGGTTAGTCTTGATACTTACTAGGTACCAACCGTGATGTACTCATACTACACTTCTGCACATTTTTGTGTAGAGCTAGGTATTGAAGATATCGGATTTGGACAGAGATTTGCGTATGATCATAAGGATTCAAGGTAGGACTGCTTGTTCATCGAAGTCCCTTGGAGTCTTTCCATTTTATTGTACTATTAATTTCTTATTCAAACAGTATTGTACATTCGGTCCTCGAGATCATTCCATGTATTCAGTTAGAGTTCGTGACTCAGTGTTACCAGTCTTGGGAGGTTATATTAAATTATATATATTTTTTAAAAATAATGGCTTGAATTGTGATTATAATCGGCTTACTTAGTCTTAGAGACTAAGTGCCATCACGACGCCAGTGGTGAAATTTGGGTCTTGACAAGTTGGTATCAGAGCTCTAGGTTCATAGGTTCTACGAGTCACGAACGAGTCTAGTAGCATCTTGTGGATCGGTACGGAACGTCTATACTTATCTTTGAGAGGCTACAGAACTGTTAGAAAATTTTCACTTCTTTCATTCCAGTCGTGCGGAATTTGTTGATTTTGAAATTTGAGCTTTTGTATCTCTATTCTGTCATAAATGGTGGGGACAGGTGCTACTGGGTCAGCTGAGCAAACCCTCACGTATACTGCTAGAGCCGCAAGAGGCCGAGGCCAAGGTAGAGGCCGAGTAAGGGCACGTGTCACAACTAAAGCATCTGTCAGAGTAACAATTGAGGAGCCGCTAGTAGCTCCGATCGGGGGATAGTACCGGAAGCCCCTGTTGTTACCCCAGGATTTCAGGAGACTTTAGCACAGTTCCTGAATATGTTTGGTATATTAACTCAACCAGGGTTGATATCTGTTGCACCAAATATTTCACAGATTTGGGGGGTGGGAGCTCAGACTCCTACCGCCCGTACTCCGGATCAGCATGTCTACATTGGTCAGGTTCTGGTGTGGTGCCGGTACAACCTGTTATTCCTGTCATGTCTGAGGTCAGGCAAGAGGCATTAGAAGAACAAAAGGGGCTTGAGAGGTTTAAGAGATATAGTCAACCTACTTTAGTGGTACAACTACCGAGAATGCCTAGGGATTTCTAGGAAATTGACACTGTATTCTCCATAGCATGGGTATTGTGGAAGTGAGTGGAGTTGCCTTTAATACATTTTAGCTGTCAGGAGCAGCGTATCAGTGGTGGAAAGTTTATGAAGAAGGTATACTAGTCGGTGCAATGCCACCAACTTGGGCTCAAGTTTTGGAGATGTTTTTGAAAGGGTTTGCCCTAGACTCTCCAGGATGCGTGGCGCACATAGTTTGAACGGTTGCATCATGGCACCATGATAGTGTCAGAATATGTTATCAAATTCAGTGAGTTAGGCCGCCATGCACCTATCTTGGTTTGTACAATTAGAAAGCGAGTTCGCATATTCATTAAAGGGCTCGATTATGATTTTAAAATATGTATGGCTCGAGAGTTGCAGACTGACATTCCTTTTCAGCAAGTAGTAGAAATTGCTAGGATGTTAGAACGTATTCGAAGTGAGGAAAAAGAGGCTAAGGAGGCCAAAAGGTCTTGGAACTTTGGAGGATTTAGTGGATTCTACTCTGTAGCTATGACTCATCATGGCGGAGGCTCGAACAATCGATCAGGCCCAGTCTGCAATTCAAAATACTCGTAGTACTCAAGTTAATACTTTAGTGTACCATTGGAACGAGATTCTTACAGTGGTTATTTCAGTTATCCAGCACAGACTCAGTACGAGCAGCCACAGCCTCAGATGGGTTGTTATGAGTGTGGTGATACTAGACAAATCAAGAGAAATTGTCCCAGACTTAGGAGGAGTGGATTTCATCAAAGCACTCAAGTTACAAGCTTTATTCCAGTTAATACTCCACGTGCACAACCAGTTAGGGGTGGAGTACACGCGGGTAGAGGAAGACTAAGAGGTGGAGGCCCGACCCGTTGATATAATTGCTATGATTTGGCTGAGGCCGATACACCAGATAGTGTCGTTACAGGTATGAATCAATTTACAATAAAAGGAGCACTATTCTTATTTTGATTCGATTCCGATTATCGAGGTGAGAACTCCTTTCATGCTCCTTATATGGTGGATTAGTGAATTTGTACTCCACTCCCGTGTTTATCCCTTTTGGGAGATTTTATGGTGTTAGCTCATGTGTATCATTTTGTTTTGGACATTATTGTGGGCTATGAGTCCAAAAGGTGACTTCTTATTACTCACTACAATGGGGTTTGATGCGATTTTGAGATAATTGATTACAATTTTATGCATTATATGCCCTACCGGTATGGGGGGTTCTTTATGTGTTGTGAAAATTGTTTACGAAATTTAATGAAAAGAATAAAGAAAGGAAATTGAAAATTTCAGTTGGCACAATGTGAAAAAAATACTTGTGATTCGGAGTTGAGGATGAGATCCTCGCATTTTTTTATAAGGTGTGAAATAATTAAACTGGGCTATAAGCCGCGGTGGAAATTATATAAGGACGAGGTCCTCGTGGTGAAAAACTTATGAGTTTAAATTCTCCTTTTGTGAAATTAAAATTTGTACTATAGTATTAATAATGATTCATGCTTGTTAGGCTTATTTGATAATACTTTTATGTGTTTCTGTGCATATTTATCCATAATTGTGAGAAACATATTGAGTTTTAGCCCACGAGGTGAGTGCTCAGGCGGCGTTAAATGTGACTCGTTAAGTCGGGTAAATAGTTTTGAGGTCTTCATGCCTCACATTTTGCTGTCAGTGTTGTGAAAATTCGAAACGAGGTTTTGGTTAATATGAGGTTAATTGGCGATGTTGTAATCGATTATGAACAACTATTAAGACCAGAGATGTGGTGATGGGCATACATATGATGTGCTTCATGTCCTGATATTATTATGATAATGTAGTGCTTGTAATGCTTAGATTAGTGTTATTGATATATACATTGTGGTGCTTTGTTGGGATGAGGATGTGTTGTTAGGAGTTGTTTTGGTGTTACTCTGCCAGGTGGATAGGCCCCATTTACAGGGGAGACTCTGCCAAATTTTCTGAAACATTTGGGAGTTAGTAAAATTTGGGGGATTGAGACGTGCGAAAGAAGAAATAAGTTATGTTATGTGTTTGAGGGCGGACTCTACTTCTAATTCAAGGGCGAATGATCCTAAGTGGGGGAGAATGTAACACCTCAAAACAATTTCGAAGTACTTCAACACTATCAAGAAAGTTGATGTACGCGTAGGCATGAGTTGCTATAGCCAGTTGAAACTAATACTGTGCGTTGATGTGAAAATCAGGCCTTTTGAAAATGTTTGGAGTGTAAGAAATTGTTTTTAAAGCTTATAAATATGGATAAAAGAAATAATCTCAACTAAGATGGGGTTGTCGAACCCATGTTAAATTGCGAAAAAATAGAATCACCTGCGAGTATGTGTGTAAGAATACATTCAGTAATTTAACGTCCTCAAAAAGATTCTTGGCATATTCGAGGACGAACGTATTTTTAAGAGGTGGAGAATATAACGACCCGACTTGTCGGTTTAAGAATTAACGCCTCATTCAGTGAATTAAGGTCTCGAGCAGCTTCGTAATATGTATTATGACACGCGGGTTTGGTCGAGTTTGATTTTCGGAAGATTCAAAATTACATTTAAAGAACAATTCTCATTTTGAAGCTTAAATGGAAAGAGGTGACTTTTGAGACAACGACCCCGGAATGGAATTTTGATGGTATCAATAGCTTCGTATGACGATTGCGGACTTAGACGTATGTTCGGATTTGGATTTGGAAGTCCGTAGGACATTCGATGCATTTTGGCGAAAGTTGGAAAATAGAAGATTTTTGGAAAGTTCGACCGAAGGTTGAATATTTGATAACGAGGTCGGATTTCGATTCCAAAAATTGGAATAGCTCCATTACTTTATGACTTGTGTGCAAAATTTGAAGTCATTCCGGATTGATTTGATACGTTTCGGCACAAAATATACAAGTTGGAAGATTTGAAAACTCATAATTCTATTGAATGCGTGATTCGTAATTTCAGCGTTGTTTGACATGGTTCGAAAAACGACTAAGTTCATATTGTATTTTGGGATGTGTTGGTATATTTGGTTAAGGTCCTGAGGGTCTCGGGTGCGTTCCGGATAGGCTACAGGTCATTTTCTCTTGTTTTGGATGGTTGTTCTGATATTTGGTGTTCCCTTCTATACGATTGCGTAGGTGAAGGCGCGATCGTGAAGGTTGTCTGGGGGACTGGCCATTTTCCTTCTTTGCGTTTGCATAGGCCAGTCCGCGATCGCAGAAGTGTGCCTTTTTCTTCTCCGCGTTCGCACAGTTAGGTTCGTGATAGCGAACCTTTGAATTTACTTCATCGCGTTCGCATTCCCTCCTTCCGCGTTCGCATAGAGCCCTTTTGTGGGCTGTGTCATTTCTTCTACGCGATTGCATGCATTGTTCTGAGATCGCGTAGTACATTTTGAGGTAGTAGCCATTTTCATCTTCATGATCGCATTAGTTCTTCCGCGATCGCGATGTACAAACACCTGGGTAGAACATAAAAGTATTCTATTTCAAGGGTTTGCCATTTTTATCATTTTGGAGTTATAGAGCTCGGTTTTGAGCGATTCTTCGTGGGTTTTTCAAGATCATCTAGGTAAGTGTTCTATACCCGAAAGTGATTATATTTCATGAATCCATGGCTATATTCATCGTTTAATTCGAATTTTAATGGAGAAAATTGGGATTTTTGTAAAACTTTTCAAAAACGAAAAATTCATGATTTGAAGGACGATTTTTTATTGGAATTCGATAAACTTGGTATGGTTGAACTTGTATCGGAATGGGTGTTCAGATTTCATGAAAGTTATGTCATGTTCCGAGAGGCGGGCCCTGCATTAACTTTTGTTGACTTTTTAAAATAAAATTTTAAGTCGACGTTTTATTATCCGGAATTATTTCCAATGAATGTTAATGAAGTTGTACATTTAATTTGGATAAATTTGAGCTGTCTGAAGGTCAATTCAAGCAAGAAGGAGATTTTGGAATATCAACATAACTTGAAAAAGGTAAGTATCTTGCCTAACCTTGAGTGGGGGAATTACCCCTTAGGCATCGAGTCTTATGTGCCATTTGTGAAATATGAAAAGCCGTGTACGCGAGGTGACGAGTACATACTAGGGCTTATATATGCAAAATATATTGGGTTAAGGTCTTAGGCATATTGTGTAGTGAATTGGATAATTGTTGGCATTTATTAAATCATTTATTTTGCCATGCCTCAATTTGTGTTTGTTGAATTTATTTTTATATGACAATTTGATGTGATTATTACTTGTATATTTATGTGGATTCCGTGAATTGATGATTTGATATTTCTTGAAAATTAATTTCATTATGGATATTTCATCTGCAAATAATTAATTAAATAAGCTTAAGAAGAGGTGTTTATACAATTATTAAGAATTTAGATTAATGAAGGTGTTGCCCTATACTGAGTATTTTCCATCTCTGTTGTTTGTTTTGAGGTTTTATATATGTTGCATGGATCCTTGGGTTATTTGTTGAGAAATTTATTGATTCTGCTACATATTTAGAATTTGCTTGTGGTCAGTGGCAAATTGTGTTATGAATAGTTGTATTGTGTTGTGGTTTAAACACTCTCCTTGATGTTATTTATGCATCCTACCTTGCTTGTAAATGATATACATGTGCTTGGTAAGGAAGAGTGTAATGCACGAAGGGTGATGCCATGCCATTTGAGAGTGTAAAGCACGAAGAGTAATGTCATGCCATTTGAGAGTGTAAAGCAAGAAGGGTGATGCCGTGCCATTGAGAATGTAAAGCACGAAGGGTGATGCCGTGCCATTTCATTTGTATTATCAAGTGAGGATAAGAGTAAAAGCACGAAGGGCGATGCTGTGCCATTATTTTTATATTAATATATGTTCATGGCACGAAGGGTGTTTCCGTGCAGGTGAGAAAGAGGGACATACATTATATTGTGATATCTTTTTGTTGTGTATACATTCATGCCTTTATCTTGAGCTGTTATTGTGCACTTATGTTTTCTCTGTGACTTGTAGTCATGGTCGTTGATTGTGTGCCTCCCACTTTACTTCTTTTATTGTTACTGGCATTTTTTCCACCTAGTTGGTATTGCTATATGTATGCACGACGAGAAAGAGATAAATGCACGAAGGGTGTTGCCGTGCCAATTGATCTGATCTACATATATATATATTGGGTGAGAATGAGACAAGTGAATGAAGGTATTGCCGTGCCATTTGATGTGATATATTGAATATATTTCTCACACCATGAATGCTAAATGAGGTGTCACATGGTGACTTTTCGTCACGACCCCAAATTTTCCTCCGTAGGGTGTCGTGATGGCACCTAGTCTCTTAGACTAGGTAAGCCTATCAATGCGGAATAATCATAAATATCTGAAAATAAATAATCTACAATTCAAATGATTACAACCCCCAAACAACTACGGTAGAAATAAGTCACAAACTTCTAAGAATTTCTTCTCAATGTCTCTATAAGTCAAGGTCTAAATAAACTATAAGGAAGCAACATAAAATGATAGAAGGGGACTCCGGAGTCTGCGGACGCTGGCAGATATACATCGAAGTCTCTGTGTGCAGGTAACTCACTGATGTCTAGGCTGGTAAAATATACCTGGATCTGCACAAAAAGATGTGCAGAAGCGTAGTATGAGTACACCACAGCGGAACCCAGTAAGTGTCAAGCCTAACCTCGGTAGAGTAGTGACGAGGTTAGGTGAGGCCCTACTGGAATATAATAATGGCATGGTAAAATATTTATCAATGTAGTAAAATAAAATGACATTGGAAGTGAATCCAATAGTATGTCACATTTAATGACACTAAATAATTGCAAATAATATCTCGTGGAATCAAAACGAAATTTTCTTCAACTTTATGAAAATCACAACAATTAATCGAAAGCAATTATGGCCATAAATCAATATCAACAAGGGCACTCCCGAGATACCGCTTCGTAGTTCCAAATCATAAACAAATTCACAATATCTCATTTCCTTATACCACCGCGGGAGCCTTCACAACTTATTTAAAGAAAATATTTTTTCCGAACTAGCATCCCGCGTTTTAGCCACCCTTATCACACCGCATGACTTCTAGTAGTTACCCCTACTAGCCACGCGTATCAAGCCACCCTTATCTCAACGCATGCGTTTTAACACCCAGACCTTATACCACCGCATGCGTATCAATATCACAATATATCACAATTTGCACCTCAAGTGCTCAAATAATTTAACTTGCCAAAATAATTCAACAATAATATTTTTCCACAATAAAGAGCTCACTGCTCCATCACAATCAGTACGGAAATCTTACAAAAATATTCATGGGTAAATAATTCAGGAAAATAATATTTTAAATTCTTTAACACGTTGCTTCAATATCAAGTTTAAAAAAATGCCGAATACTTCAAATTAATAATGTTTAATTTAGAGAAAATCAACCTTCAAATAATGCACAGAATAAAAGAAACCAAGTTCCAACTAAACAGATAAAACAATTAGCAGGAGAAGATCAAACAAATTTAAAATATAAACATTTAATCAATGATGAAGAATATAACAACATAGAATATTTTAATAAATTCACAACAATGATTTACACAATTGTAAAAAAAATATATAATTCTTCAAATTTAGTCCGTGTACACACTCGTCACCTCGTGTACATGACTTTCAACCCAATTCAAAAATCACATTAATATCAATCCTAGGAAAAATTTCTCCCACACAAGGTTAGACAAGTCACTTACCTCGACTTGCTCCAATTTAATCAAGTATTATGCTTTTTCCTCGATTTTCCGACTCCGATCGACTCGTATCTAGTCATAATTAATTCGATACAGTCAACAAAAATTATAGAATTAATTCTATAAGAAAATAATATATTTTTCAATAAAAATCCGAAATTAATTCAAAAATGACCCGTGGGGACCACATCTCGGAATCCGACGAAAGTTACGAAATATGAACGCCCATTCAACCACGAGTCTAACCATACCAAAATGACTAAATTCCAATAACGATTCGACCCTCAAATCGACAAATCTATCCAAGAGGGTTTTCAAATGTTTTCCAACTTAAATCACCAATTAAGTGTTAAAAACAATGATGGATTCGGGTAATCTAACCAAGATTGAGTTAAGAACATTTACCCAAATGTTTTTCCTTGAAGATATATCAAACATCGCCTCTACTCAAGCTCCAAGTTGTTAAAAATGGTGAATGGGGGCGAAACCCCCATGTTTTTATAACTTACGGATCTGTCCACGCTGACCTCGATCGTGGAGTCTGATCCTGGACCTCGATCATGAGAGTCCGATCTTGGGACTCGATCATGGGGAGTCCGATCATGGGCCTCGGTCATGGCCTTCGATTATGAGTTCGACCGGGGCTTCGATCGTGGCCCTCGACCCTGGGCTCGATCATGGCTTCGATCGTGGCCCTCGACTCTGGGCTCGATCATGGCTTCGATCGTGGCCCTCGATCTTGAGCTCTATCTAGGCTTTGATCGTGTCCCTCGACCCTAAGCTTGATCTGGCCTCGAATTCTGGGCAGAAGCAAAATTTCCAATAGAAGAAAATTGCAGCAGCTGTTCTAGTTCAATTCTTGATCCGTTAACCATTCGAAACTCATTCGAGGCCCTCGGGACCTCAACCAAATATACCAACAAGTTCTAAAACATCATACGAACTTAGTCGAATCCTCAAATCACCTCAAACAATGCTAAAACCATGAATTTCACCCCAATTCGAGCATAATGAATTTTGAAATTTCTAATTTCTACAAACAACACCGGAACCTATCAAATCAAGTCCGATTGACCTCAAATTTTGCACCCAAGTCACATATGACATAACGGAGCTGTGAAAACATTTCAGAACTGGATTCCGACCCCAATATCAAAAAGTCAACTCCCCGTTCAAACTTTCAAACTTTAAAAATTCCTATTTTAGTCATTTCAAGCCTAATTTCACTACGGACTTCCAAAAATAATTCCGATCACGCTACTAAATCCAAAATGACCATACGGAGCTGTTGGAATCATCAAAATTCTATTCCGGGGTCATTTGCACATAATTCGACATCCGGTGGCTATTTGAACTCAAACTTTAAATTTTTCATCAAAATTCCATATCTCGGGCTAGGGACCTCGGAATTTGGTTCCGGCCATATGCCCAAGTCCCAATTCACGATACGGACCTATCAGAATTGTCAATACACTGATCCGAGTCTGTTTGCTCAAAATATAGACCAAAGTCAACTCAATTGTATTTTATACATCTAATTCACATTTTAATCCATTTTTCACCTGAAAACTTTCTGAAAATTTTTTACGGACTGCACACCCAGTTGAGTAATGGTATATAGTACTTAGATCACATAATTAACCATAAAATTTAAAGATAAGATTTTGGGTCATCACATTCTCCACATCTAAAATGAACGTTCGTCCTCGAACGGAGTTAGAAAAAGTACGTGAGCTGGTGAATAAGTGTGGATAACAGCTGCGTAAATCATTCTCGACCTCCCAAGTCGCCTCCTCCACTGGATGACCCCTCCACTGAACCTTTACGGAAGCAATATTCTTTGACCTCAGCTTTCGAACCTGCCTATCTAAAATAGCCACTGGTTCACCAACATAAGATAGATCTTTGTCCAACTGAACCGAACTGAAGTCTAACACATGAGACAGATCGCCGTGATATTTCCGAAGCATAGAAACATGGAATACCGGATGAACCGCAGAAAGACTAGGTGGTAGTGCAAGTCTGTAAGCCACCTCTCCAACTCTCTCAAGAATCTCAAAAGGCCCAATATACGTAGGGCTCAACTNAGGCTGTACGAAGTCAATCCTGAATCAACTTAACCTTTTTAGGGCATTCTGAACCAAGTCTGTACCCAAAAGTCTAGCCTCGTCTGGTTCGAACCAACCCACTGGAGACCGGCACCGCCTACCATACAAGGCCTCATACGGATCCATCTGAATGCTTGACTGGTAACTGTTGTTGTAAGCAAACTCTACAAGTGGTAAGAACTGATCCCAAGCACCCCCAAAATCTATCACACACGCACAAAGCATATCCTCCAGTATCTGAATAGTGCGTTCGGACTGCCCGTCCGTCTGAGGGTGAAATGTTGTACTCAACTCTACCCGAGTACCCAACTCACGTTGAACTACCCTCCAAAACCGTAAGGTAAACTGTGTACCCCAGTTAGAGATGATAGATACTAGTACACCGTGAAGTCTGACAATCTCGCGAATATATACCTCAGCCAGCTGCTCTGAAGAGTATTTAGAAATCAAAGGAATGAAATGAGCTGATTTGGTCAGCCTATCCACAATGACCCAAACTGCGTCCAACTTCCGCTGAGTCCGTGGGAGCCCAACTACGAAATCCATAGTGATCCGCTCCCATTTCCATTCTGGAATCTCTAACTTCTGAAGTAGTCCACCCGGTCGTTGATGCTCATGTTTTACCTGTTGACCATTTAAACACCGAGATACATACCCCACTATGTCCTTCTTCATCCGCCTCCACCAATAGTGTTATCTCAAGTCCTGATACATCTTCGCAGCACCTGGATGAATGGAGTACCGCGAACTGTGAGCCTCCTGGAGAATCAACTCACGCAAGCCGTCCACATTAGGCATACATAGCCTGCTCTGCATCCGTAGTACATCGTCTTCTCCAATAGTGACTTCCTTGGCATCACCGTGCTGAAATGTATCCTTAAGGACGAGCAGATGGGGGTCATCATACTGACGTTCCCTGATACGATCATAAAGTGAAGACTGGGAAACCACGCAAGCCAAAATCCGACTCGGCTCGGAAACATCCAATCTAACAAACTGGTTGGCCAAGGCCTGAACATACATGGCTAAAGGCCTCTCTGCTACCGGTAAATATGCTAAGCTGCCCAAACTCTCCGCCTTACGACTCAAGGCATCGGCCACCACATTGGCCTTCCCCGGATGAAAGAGAATGGTGATATCATAATCCTTAAGAAACTCCAACCATCTCCGCTACCACAAATTAAGATCCTTCTGTTTAAACAGATGTTGTAGACTCGGGTGATCGGTGTAGATTTCACAATGGACACCGTACAAAATAATGCCGCCAATATTTTAAGGCATGAACAATAACTGCTAACTCCAGGTCATGTACAGGATAATTTTTCTCATGCACCTTTAACTGTCTGGACGCATAAGCAATCACCCTACCGTCTTGCATCAACACTGCGCCGAGACCAATACGCGACGCGTCACATTACACAGTATAAGATCATGTACCTGTAGGTAATACCAATACTGGGGTTGTAGTCAAAGCTGTCTTGAGCTTTTGGAAGCTTTCCTCACATTTCTTGGTCCACCTGAACGGAGCACTGGGTCAATTTGGTCATAGATGCAGCAATAGAAGAGAAGCCCTTTACAAATCGGCGATAATACCAAGCCAAACCAAGAAAACTCCGAATTTCCATAACTGAGGACGGTCTGGACCAACTCTGCACTGCTTCAATCTTCTTTGGATCTACCTTGATCCCCTCGCACGAAACTATATGACCCAAAAATCCCACTGAATCAAGCTAGAATTCACACTTTGAAAATTTTGCATATAACTTCTTTTCTCTCAAAATCTGAAGCACAGTCCTCAGGTGTTGTTCATGATCTTCCTGACTCCGGGAATACACTAGGATGTTTTCAATAAACACAATGACAAAGGAATCAAGATATGGATGAAATACACTATTCATTAAGTGCATAAATGCTGCTGGGGCATTGGTCATCCCAAAAGACATCACAAGGAACTCGTAATGACCGTACCGAGTCCTGAAAGCAGTCTTTGAGATATTTGGATCTCGAATCTTCAGCTGATGATAGCTTGAACGCAAGTCAATTTTTGAGAATACCCTGGAACCTTGAAGCTGATCAAATAGGTCATCAATACGTGGCAATGGATACATGTTCTTCACTGTAATCTTGTTCAACTGGCGGTAATCAATACACATCCGCATAGAACCATCCTTCTTCTTTACAAATAAGACAGGAGCACCCCAAGGCGATATACTGGGCTGAACGAAACCCTTATCAAGCAACTCCTACAACTGTTCTTTTAATTCTTTCAACTCTGCTGGGGCCATATGATATGTTGGAATAGAAATGGGATGAGTGCCCCGTAACAAATCAATGCCAAAGTCAACATCCCTGTCAGGCGGCATACCCGAAAGATCCGCTGGAAATACATCAGGAAAATCCATTACTATAGGAAATAACTCCACATTAGGAGTATCAATACTAATATCTCTCACATAGGCTAGATACGCATCACGCCCCTTCTCAACCATTCGTTGAGCTTTAAGAAATGAAACAACCCTGCTAGGAACATGATCTGAGGTACCTCTCCACTCTAGCCACGGTAGACCTGGCACAGCCAACGTCACCGTCTTGGCGTAACAATCAAGAATAGTGTGATAGGGCGACAACCAGTCCATGCCCAAAATAATATCGAAATCCACCATACTGAGCAATAATAAATCAGCTCTGGTCTCAAAACCACTGATAATAATTAAACATGACCGATACACTTGATCCACAATAATAGATTCACCCACGGGTGTAGATACATAAATAGAAGAACTCAAGGAATCACGTGATACGCCCAAATACGGGGCAAAATAAGATGACACATAAGAATAAGTGGAGCCTGGATCAAATAAGACT
>AWOL01S0013683.1:0-18039 GCA_000715115.1 Nicotiana otophora
ATACTTTCAAAATAGTATATTTGCATTATCATTTAGTTTATAAACCTATACAAGCTTTTTTTTCATAATTTGCCATAATTTTTAAAGGCTTTAAATCAATTTCTCTCTGCATTTTATTGTATAAATATCCAATAATTATCCTTCAAATTATTTTTATAATGATTAATCATAAAAACTTATCATTTACACCAACATGTATGTTTTTAAATATTTTACTATATTTTTTATAATTACATTTGCATTTTTAGGCTAATTGCATATTTTTGTAATAATAGCCCATATTCATGTATAATTATATTATTTATGAAAAAAATAATTTTTTATATTTTTATAATATAAGTTATTATTTTTAATCATTTTAGTGCACAAGTAATATTTTTGTTATTTATTAATTACTTTTATAAATTATGTTTTGTGCTAAAATATTGGGTATTTAAAAACTAGCCCACTCTTGAACTTATTTTCGGACCAAACAAAGGCCCAAAGCCTAATACACTAGCCCAAACAACCCCCGGCCCAATCCAAATTAACCCAACCACTAACCCGGTCGCGACCCGTTTCTAATAACCCGACCCAACTACTATTTAATCGTGGTCGTTGATCTTTGAGATCAACGGCCCATATCAAACCCTCCTCTTTAAACTAACCCAAACCCCAACCCTAATCCCATTCTCCCCCGTCCTCTGCCCTAATATCCATCACCTCCCTTCTCCCTCCTAAGAATTCTAGCTGCCGCCCCCTAAATCCTCTCATAATCCGTCTAATATGGGACTCTATGGCTACTATTTGCCATATATGACCTCTTCCGGGTATTGGTTACTCTCCTATACTGCTTGCCTAAACATAGCAAGTAGATCTCCACAAGATCGAACCAAAATAGGTTCAAATCACTGATCTTTCTACTATTCTCTCTATGTTCATCCTTTGTTCTATTGTGAGTACGAATATTTGTGCATTTTTGTTGATTCTTATTTTTCCTAAAAAAATTAGGGTTTACAGATCTCTTCAAATCGAACCAAAATTGGTTCGATCCTCTGATTTTGAGTATTATTTGTGTCTATATTCGTCATATGGTACCGCTTTTGTGTATATTCCGTTGATATTTATTTTTCCTAAAACAACTAGGGTTTACCGACTTATTCTCCTAATTTGATTTTAAATTGATTTATGTGTTCTTCTTTCCTTTTATGGTCTGATTGTTCGTATTTTCTTACTTATATGCTGATTTTTACCACTATATAAACCCATTCCCTTTCCCCTTTTTGAACGGACAAAAAAGTCACTAAAAACTCTCACTAAAAATTGTACTCTGTATTTGTTTACTCTTCTATTCTGTTTGGCTCCTGGCCGGCTGAAAGCCAAGGCCACCGGATTTCCACTTTTCTGACCATCTCTTAGGTGTGAGTACTGCCCTGGGTTCTTGAAACCCTTGGGAACTTGACACATTAGACTAAGGGTCCTTACTGTTGTTCGTTTCTTGTTTATTGAACAATCACTGGTTAGTTTCTAAACCCTCGCAATGTTTATTCTCTTATATTAGCATGTTCTTTAAAACTGCACGACTTAATGTATTCCCTTGACTCCCTTTATGTGTGATTCTGCCTATAATTGCTAGCCTAATAATGTCTTTGCACCCAACTTAGTTAATTTATACAGAATGAAGCATGTTTAGTTTGGTGTTGTTAATACTTCGAACGTTCTGCCTTGATTATATGGTTTAATCAATGATTCTCTGCCTAATTCTGAACTTCTAGTGATTAATTGATGTTATTAGCATGCCTTAACTTGTTTAAGACCTTACTCTAAGTGTAGTATGCTCCTATGACTGTGGTTGCCACTCTATGTGTTCTTGCCATGTCCAATTCTGCACCTCTAACAACCTGTTATCTTTTAAACTAATCCTCCTTGACTGATACCCTCTATGATATCAAATCATGTTTGTATTATACTGTGTAATCCTGAGTTTGGTATAATCTGATCCTTTAAGTTCTACATTGGTTGCATTACTTGGTTTTACTAGTCTAATGCCCTTGCCTACTGACCTTGTAATCCCAGGCTCCTTGTTCCTTATCATATGTCACCCTGCCCAGTGTGTTAATTTGCTTTTGGAGTTCATTATGTGATTATCTTACAAGTTTGTAAAAGTTTTCCAAACCTATTACCCTACTCATATTTTCACTGGTTGTTTTTTGTTTAATTCTGGGGCTGGCTGAAAGCCAAAGCCCTTCCCCTAAGTCTCCTCTATCAACCTCCCTAGTGTGAGCACTGCCCTGGGTTCTTAAAGCCCTTAGGAACTCTGACACACTAGGGTACAAGGTTCTTTGCCACCTTTTTCCTAATTGCTCAACTTTGCCCCCTCTTCTCGCCTATTAGATAAACCAGTTGGTTTGTGTAAATGGCTATGCCTCTGGGACTTTTGATGGCTACTGGATGTAGTCTATTTTGTGTGAATGGAGATTGTTTCTGGGCTGTTGTGGAACTGTGTTGAAGGCCTAGCTAGGCTAGGTATACATTGGGCCTGCCTTAGGCCCACTATAGCTATTCTATAATTCTGTAATTTATTTCACTCATTGGGCTTGTAATAATGTTATAATAACAATTGGGGTATTAGTAAAATTGGAAAAATGGGTTTATTTTAATATTTGCATGAAACGGGTAAAAATCCAACCTATAGATGTTTACTTTGCTCGAACATGTTCTGCTATTGTGTGTGTTAGATAACCTTCCTATAGGTATTTAATTCGTTTAACATATTCTTTTTCTACATGCTAGATGTCTTGCTTATAGAAAATAAAATGACCAATGTCTCATTGTGCATTACAGCATATTCATTATGTGCTACGACCATAGGTTTCTGTTAATTTATATTCTACCTAATCTGCATTTTAGAAAACATGTCTGTAGGGTTTAATTGGTTAATGTGTTGTTGTTATAATTGCTCATTTAGGAAACATGCCTATAGGAGCTAAACTCAGTTTCAATCGCTAATCGTAAAAATCTTGCTTTAAGTGCTATTATTGAACTTTCAAATATTGTTTCATTGCTTAACTCTGCCGCTATTAGAAAGCATGCCTATAGGATCAAACTGGGTAATTCTGAGTATTTTCAATAGTTATCACTGCCAACTACTGCGCAAATCACCTAGAAATCACGCATATAGGTTTAACCACTTGTAATCTGTAATTTCAACAATCAGCTCGCAATACCAGATTCCCTAAAATGTATAGTTGTTCAGAAATCACGTCTATAAAGGTAACATCTTGCATATGAAACTGCATGCATGTTCGAATCCCAAGGTCACATAGAAACCATGTCTATAGGGCCTAATGGCTTTAATTTGCCTCAATCCTGAAATTGTCTAACGTTTAATGTGAAAATTGGTTCGCGTGCATTTGTTGTCTAAGTTTGGAGGCTAACTTGAGCCCTTAATTGCTTTCACATGAAGTCCAACTTGTTTTGTATGTCGCCTAGTTTTATCATTTCTGAGCAGCCTAAGCTAAGTCTAGAAACCATCCAAAATAGAGGTCCAAATGCCTCCTGGGCCATAGGCATAGGGCGGGTAGTGCACGCATAGGGCACAGTTTAGAATCAACTAGTGCGCTTTAGATAAAAACTTAAAGATAGTAATCGAGTAGCAGGAGATGATAGTCTGTACCCGCTGAATAATACGAGTAACACCTCACCTCGAGGAAGTTACGAAATATTATTTATGTTGCACGAGGTGATCCTTTAGGCTAAAAAACTTAGGATCCCCCATCTTGTCTTTAAACCAATTATCTGTGTTTACTCAAGGACTTTCTAATAATGATTTATTTTTTGGACGTCTCCTGCTATATCGTCCACTAACTATGATGGGTAGAAGTACACATGGCCAGCATGATACCTATCTGGCTCTATAGTATCCTTTTCCACAATGACCTTCTAATTCCACATATGTTGTTCCTCGAACTTGAATGGAATAACGTCCCCTTTAAAATCTACTTTGTACTGGACCATGTTGGAAACCCGAGGTGTAACCTATTTTCTTCCCGCTTGTCTCATTGCCCTTATAGGAGCATAAGGATAGATGCACCTCAACCCGATCAGTACTAGGTGAGTAGCCTCTCTTGACCTGATGATGAATTCACTACTAGGAAACCATTCAAACATCCAATGTACCTTCTCGTCCGTCAGACTGCTGAAGAAATGCACCCAGCTCACAGCATTTCCAGGTTGTGCAAACCAGTCTGGGATAAATGTCATTCTCTTTGGGTGATGGTAAGCTATGTATTCATTCAATGGTCGATCCAGAAGCTCTTGGAGATATTATCCTTTTTTATAGAGTTAGCTCTTTTCCCCTCCAGATTCGACTATTTACACACTAATGATTAACATATTGGACTATTTTCTCCGAGTAATGCACATAACGTGACGGTGTTCATTGGGATTGTGGAAATCCCGTTGGACTTTGGACAAGGCTTATCTTTGCGGGCTATCACGTTAGCAACGTTCTAACCCGTACTAGGTTTAACATGATGCATGTACATTTAATGTTGGAGTAAGGTTTCTAGAATGGCCTAGATTGGTACTCCCAAATGGACAACGTGAGAGGGAAAGGCACGGTACCATCGACTGCATCGTTGATCGACTAGTTTACCGCAAATAAGCCTTTTCGATTAAAAAGGGTAATTTTGGAAGAGCGCGGACACTCATCAAGCACCACTATGTTGATAATTGGAACGAGTGGAGTATGATGTGGAGCATGCTTTATGCAGAGATAATAACACATTGCTAAGTATTTGCATGATAAATATGTAAAAAGCGGTAAATACAGTATTAAGGTAAAACATGAAAAACATAAAAGAAAGACAAAGGAAGAAGTTAGTCTGTGGAATATATGCGAGAATGTAATAAAGCAAACAAGGGAGTAGGGACGGGAGAGCATGATATAGCTAATGAAGAGCAGTTAGAGCAACTAAGTGCGAATAGGGAAAGGGATGTTCATGTTATAACAAATTTAGGCAAATAAAGGTGGAGAAGGGAAGGGATGTGTATGTTATAACGGGTTAAACAAGTAAAGGTGAACGGGAAAGGGATGTGCATGTAATAGCAAAATTTAACAAATAAAGATGGAAAAGGAATGTGCATTTTATAACAAAAAAAACTAATCCACATAAGCCAAGTTCATTATGGTAAGAGCCTAAGTTTTCCCAGCAGAGTCGTCATGCTGTCGCGCCCCATTTTCTCGCGAAAGCGGGCCTCGACGTGTGACAACTCTTTTGGATAGAAGATAGGGTGTTAAAAGAAGAAGAGTCGCCACCTAACGATTTTTAAGGTGCGTTAGGGCACCTATTTGCAAGTAACTCTGTTTTGACTAGTCAACGTCACCAAAGATCGGGTAGGGGCTCAAATTACCTCAAAGAGAAGGTTTTAGACACTCTTCGAGGTCCACAACTGTGGGTCCCGACCGAACTTAAAACTATGTGGATTATAATTAGACGAGATGATCAAATAAACAAAGAGAATAAAAGGTCAAAGGATTTCATTATAACACAATGAGAATTGGTACAAATCTTAAGGACTACAAGGATACAACTATAACGGTATATATTAGGTGACTAAGTGTATAAAGGAAAGGGGGGTCCTAAGTTTTTTAGCCTAAAGGATCACCCGTGCAATATAAATAATACTTCGCAACTCCCTTGAGGTAGGGAATTACTCATATTATCCAACGGGCACAGACTATCATCTCCTGCTACCCGATTACTATGTTTAAGTTGTTTACCTAAAGCGCTATAATTCAATTCTAAGTCGTGCCCTATGCGTGCACTATCCGTCCCATACATATGGTCCAGGAGGTATTGGACCTCTATTTGGGTGGTTCTAGACCTTACTTAGGTTGCTCAAAAATATCAAAACTAGGCGACATATAAAACACATAGGACTTCATGTAAAGGCAGTTAAGGGCTCAAGTTAGCCTCCACACTTAGACAATAAATGCACACAAAACAGGTTTTCGCATTGAGTGTTAGGCAATTTCAGAAATTGAGACAAATTAAAGCCATTAAGCCCTGTAGCCATGGTTTCTACGTGATTCCGGATTCTAGCAACATGATTACTCTTAGTGAAGAGGCAGTAGACCATTACGTACTTTTAGAGATATTAATGTTGGTTTTGTAAATACCAGTTTTAGAAAAGTCATATTGTCCTATAGGCATGATTTCTAATAATGGCATAGTTAAACAATGAAAACATTTCTGGGAACCCAACCTTGACAAGTTGATCTCATAAACAAGATTGAGCGAGTGACAATATCCTAAAGGCAGGATCTCTAGTAATTGACATCAAACCTGATCTTATAATACCTTATCCCTATGAGCATGTTATCTAGGCGGAGCAATATGATAATGATAACAGTAGCTAATTGGTTAATTAAGGTCCTATAGACATGATTTCTAAGCGAGGATAAGTAAAACATAAGCTAGTATAGTCCTATAGGCATGGTATCTAATGAATATGTTGTAGTTAAACGAATTGAAAGAAAGTTCATTGGCATTTTCTTCCTATAGGCCTGCTATCTAGCAACACATAGCAGTAGACATACAAATAAATGAAGCATTTGAACTCATGCTTTGATGATAGACGAGTAGTGTGTGTGTGTGTGATTCTCCTAATGACATGATTTCTAATAGTGCACAGAGAAATTGAAAAGCATATATAGTAGGTTGGATAACAAGTAAATCATATGAATCCTATAAGCATGCTTGCTACACTTTCATGCAAACATTAAGTATACCCGTTTCTCCCATTTTTACTAACACCCACAATTGTTCATTACAAAGTTATTACAAGCCCAGTAATGAATATAATTACAAGGGATTGCACAAACAATAACAGCGGACCTATAACAGGCCTAAAAGATATACCCAGCACTGCCTGGGCCTTCAACAAAACTCTTTCTTCACCAATTTAGTGCACCCAGATTAACAGGGAACTATATCCACCAGCACAACCCAGAAATCATAGAGGAACCCAAGCCAAAATAAGACAGCCACAGATTGACCACATGACAAAACACCGAGTTACCAGAAATTATTTAAACAAAATAGCTTGCATGTTCAATAGATAGAATGAGGGAAAAACTGAGTGTCAGAGATAGCTCAGGTATTAGAAGTAAAGAGAGTGGCCAAAAGACCCCAAGTACTAATGTGTCAGAGTTCACAAGGGTCTCAAATGGACCCCGAGCAGTGCTCACACTAGGGAGGTCAATAGTAAGAGTCTTGGTGGCCTTGACTTTCAGCCGACCAAGAATGATAGGTTCATAATAGCATAGGTAACAAATGAGAGTGAGTGGACAATGGTTAAGGGACAGAAGTTGACGAAATACACTTATAGTTTAAAAGTAGACATAGCAAAGTTGAGAACGTAGAACAGCTAATCAAGAAGGTCAACAAGACTTAGAAGCAGGTTCAACACTTAGCAAAAGTAACACATTGGCAGAAACGTATTGAAAGAGTTAGGGAGAAACAGGTTTGCAAGATTAACAAGATTATCATACAAAGGTGCATAATACCAAACAAGTTTAAGTAGGGCACTAACTTAAAAGGTTTAAAGCTTAAAGGTCTAAATTATGCTAAGTATCCATCCCAGTATCAAAAGAAAGGCATGTTAACGCACATCATGAAACAAAACAGTATCAAACATGGTAGGGAAACACAAATTATGATAACTACCCTAAAGTCTCAAGTAATCACTGAAGGGATATGGAATCAAGTGAGCCAAAGACATGCTGAGGGACATATTAACAGGGGAGCAAGTCATAGTTAATAGTGAAGGTCTTAACACGGGTTATAACACATTACAGATGTTAGGCATTCATTACAGGGATTCAGAACAAAGCAGGAAAGCATATTCAAGCCCAATAACAAATGTTAATATTCAGGCACCAATACATTAGCTAAACTAACTTAAGAGGGTCCAAATTATCCAAATTAGGCATACACAAATAACATATCTCAGAACTGGCTGCTTTAGGTAAAATTAAATACTAAAGAGGTTCAAAACAAGTGTAAAACTAACAAGTTTACACACAGAAGTAGCCCAGAACCCATTAGATAAATGAACTTAAGAGATTCTAAATTATTCAAATCAGGCATAAACATGTCTCAGAACTGGCTGCTTTAGGTAAAATTAAATACTAAAGAGGTTCAAAACAAGTGTAAAACTAACAAGTTTACACACAGAAGTAGCCCATAACCCATTAGCTAAATGAACTTAAGAGATTCTAAATTATTCAAATCAGGCATAAACATGTCTCAGAACTGGCAGCATCAGGTAAACTCAAGTGTTAGGAAAGTTCAGATTACAAAACAAGTTCAAATTCTAACGTATTAAGTCATGAAGTTCAGAGGCATGAATATGCAGGGCATAAACACAAAAGAATGAAATCGTAAAGCCAGAAGACTTACCAGTTAAATAAACAACAAGAAAGAACAAATTCCATAATATTCTGAATATCAACAAAGAGCAAAAACCCAAAATCTTAGTGCACCAAAGTTTCCAAAAGCTTCAAAAGAACCTCGGGCAGTGCTCGCACCCACAAAGGTTGAAGAATCGAATCCCGGTGGCCTTGGCTTTCAGCAGGCCAAGAACCAAAGTATAGAACAGGAAATGAAAGAACAATAGAGTATCTCCGATTAAAAGGTCTCCCTCAAAAGAGAATGGGGAGGAATTTATATAGTAGTTAAATAAAACACATAAAATAAGGAAATACAGTAAATTAAACACAAAATAAGGAAAATATGGCATGCAGAATCAATTAGAATCAGTTCTAGGGCAAACCCAGGAAACCCTAGTTTAGACAAGGAACAAAAATGGCAAAAATCTCACTAAATCGAAGCCAAGGGGTCTGATAGTTAGTGTATCAGGTCAGAAACATGAAGATGATATAGAATCGGAATCAAATGAACACAACGACTCAGCTTCCATAAATAATCAAGTAACCAGTACTTGTAGCGTTCAAAAGATGGTAAGTAACTCTGCGTATGCAAGAAAGGAAAAGAATCATGAATGATTTCCATATAATGTCGGATTGGGGCTGAGATTTGAGTGAGGACGACTAGGGTTTAGGTTTGAGAGATGAGAGCGTGTGAGGATACAGAGGTGACGGGGTGGGGATTTGTCTCTAGGGTTTGGGGATATAAGGAAAGGGTAGGTTAATTATGGGCCTTGATCATTTAAGATCAACGGCCAAGATCGAACGGGGAAGCGGGGTAGATTATTAAGCGGGTCGCAACCGGGTTAGTTACAAGGGTCGCCTGGTTTGGGCTTGGGTCTATTGGGCTAAAGTGCTGGGCCATTTTGGTCCTAAAATTGGTTTAAATCTGGGCTACTATTTAAATATGCAAAATTTATTAAAAATAATTTATAAAAAATAATTAATTAATAAATAAAAATATTATTTATGCACTAAAATGATTAAAAATAATGATTTAGCGTTATAAAAATATAAAATACTATTTTGACACAAATAACATAAATAAAAAGCAATTATGGATGAGTATAGGCTATTACTACAAAATTATGCAAATAGCTTAAAACTGCTAATGTAATTATATAAAATGAAGTAAAAATATTTAAAACATGTATTATAGGTGCAAAAAATAATTTTAGGTAATTAAGTCATTACAAAATAATTTGAAGGAGTAATTAATAATTATAATTTAAGTACAAGAAAATCAATTTACAAGCTCTAAAAATTATGAAAAATTATAGAAAATGCTCGTATAGATTTGTAAGCTAAATAATAATGAAAAAATGATGTTTTGAAGGTATATATACAATTTGAGAAAATATGAGGGCAAAATTGGGTATCAACAAGGTCATGCTAGATAAAATGGCTCAAAACTCAGGGTGGATGACAAGAGACTCCACAATCACCCCTATAGTCACTCAGTAGCATTGGACCCGAACAATTCCATAGCCGAGAATATGGCTACTCTGATGACGCAAATGAGTATCCTCACCAAGAAGATTGATGAATCAGGCCAGAAGCAGGTACACATAGTTGACACGACTAATGGGGGATTATGTACACCATGCATTAACCAACCATGCGTGTGTTCGCGGAGTGGTGAATGTGATAACCAGAACTATCAAGAGAACATGAACTATGTGGGAAACTATGAAGGCCAGAGGCAAGATGGTCAGAATTGGAGGCAGCAAAATCAGCAGTATAGACCAGCACAAAACAGTACAATAACACCAATAATTCTGGAGCTATACGACCACAGGGTCAAGTAGTACCTTAACAAAGGCAACAAGGATACAACCAGTAAAATCAGCAGCTAAGTTATCAACAACCTCAATAACAGATAGTGAGACAAGATGATGGGCTATCTGAAATTAAGGGAATGCTGCAACAACTGATTGGATCCAATGGTAAAATACAAGAGAAGGTTGAAGCACATGAATCAACGATAAAAGGCATTGAGATTCAATTAGGACAAATATCTATGGCTCTAAATAACTGCCCCCAAGGGAATTTACCTGCGGACACACATGTCAATCTAAAAGAGTAGGTCCCGAAACAGCTTATGGCAGTGAGTTTGAGAAATGGTAGAACTCTTGATTTAGAGAAAGAAATCGCTCGTGAGAGCCAATCGACTGAAACACTTGTTTCAGTGCCAATTGAGGTAGATAAGTCAACTGAGCTAACAAGAGTAAGAGTGCAGCCAGCACAGGAGGAAATAAATAAGGAAAAAGAGGTTGCGGAGGAGACTGAGAAAGTGCAAGAAAAGGCATTAGAAAAAGTGCCTGAGCATGATCTAACTCAAGCCACAGAAAAGAAGCGACCTCTGGCACCCTTCCCGTAGAGGTTGGCCAAATATCAGAAGGATGAAAAATACAAACAATTCATGGAAATGCTGAAGCAAATTCAGGTAAACATTCCTCTAATTGATGTTTTGAGGGAGATGCCCGGTTATGCAAAAATGATGAAGGACTTGATGTCTCGTAAGTTCGACTTCCAAGACTTGGCAACTGTCACATTGACACAGACTTGTAGTGCTGTTGTGTCAAGGCCTATAGATGAGAAGTTATCCGACCCTGGAAGCTTCACAATTCCATGCACCATAGGTAGCTATGCATTTTCCAAAGAATTGTGTGATTTGGGAGCAAGTATAAATCTGATGCCATTGTCTATCTATAAAAAGTTAGGAATTGGAAGAGCAAGGCCCACATCCATGTTACTGCAGCTAGCTGACCGAATGGTGAAAAGGCCATCAGGTATACTTGATGATGTACTTGTGCAAGTTGAAAAATTCGTGTTTCTAGCAGATTTTGTCATTCTGAACTGCAAGGTTGATGAGGAGATTCCCATAATTTTGGGAAGGTCGTTCTTATCCACAGGGAGAGATTTGATTGATTATGAAATGAGGGAGATGAAAATGAGGCTGAATAATGAAGAAATAACATTTAATGTGCAAAAGTCTATACGGTGACCCAGTGAGTTTGCAAATTGCTCTTTGTTAGACACGGCGGATGTAATCATGGAGGAAGATAATGAGGCTCTTAATGCAAAAGACCCTCTAACAGCCTGCCTTATGAACTTAGAAGAATTAAATAGTGAGGACTTGGCGGAATGGGTGTTGGCTCTTTCAAGGGCAAGGGTACTGGAAAAGAGAGCTCGAATTCAAGCCTTTACACTCGGAAGAAAGAAAGACCTCTCCAGTTAAGCCATCGATCTAAGCACCACCACAATTGGAGCTGAAACTACTACCATCTCACCTCAGGTATGCTTTGTTGGGACCTAACTCGACTTTACCTGTTATTATCTCATTTGGTTTGTTAGATGTGCAGGTAGAACAACTTTTGCAGGTGTTGAAAGAGTGCAAGAATGCAATTGGTTCGACCATTACAGACATTAAGGGTATCAGCCCGGCCTTCTATATGCATAAACTTCTACTGGAAGATGGGCACAAACCTTCTAGAGAACATCAAAGAAGGCTGAACCCTAACATGAAGAAAGTTGTAAAGAAGGAAGTGATCAAGTGGTTAGATGCGGGAATTATTTTTCCCATCTCAGATAGCAACTGGGTTAGCCCAGTTCAATGTGTGCCAAAGAAAGGTGGGATGACTGTTGTGCAAAACGAAAATAATGAGTTGATCTCAACAAGAATAGTTACGGGATGGCGAATTTGCATGGACTACAGAAGATTGAACAAGGACACCCGAAAATATCATTTTCCCTTGCCATTCATTGATCAGATGCTAGATAGATTGGCAGGGAGGTCCCATTTTTTCTTCTTGGATGGATACTCGGGGTACAATCAGATATCTATTGCCTCAGAGGATAGAGAGAAAACGTCATTCACCTGTTCATATTGTATTTACGCTTTTCGGAGAATGTCGTTTGGCCTATGCAATGCACCTACCACATTCCAAAGGTTTCACGGATATGGTAGAGGATATAATGGAGGTTTTCATGGATGATTTCTTAGTGGCGGGAAATTCTTTTGATGATTGCCTTAGAAATATGAAAAGAAGGTTGCGAAGATGTATGGAGACTAATCTGGTGCTAAACTGGGAAAAATATTATTTCATAGTACAGGAAGGTATAGTCTTGGGACACCTAGTGTCAAGTAAGGGCATTGAGGTGGACCGTGCTAAAGTCGATGTAATAGAGAAGCTGCCACCACCCACTTCTGTCGAGGCAATAAGTAGTTTCCTTGGTCACGTCAGTTTCTACAGGCATTTTATAAAAGATTTTTTCAAGATTGCTAACACTTTGTGTAAACTGCTTGAAACAAATCACCATTTTGTGTTTGCTGATGACTGCAGGGTAGCTTTTGAGGGATTGAAGAAAAGGTTGGTGTCTACACCTATCATAGTTATCCCTGACTGGGAGCAACTATTTGAGCTGATGTGTGATACAAGTGACTATGTTATAGGAGCAGTACTTGGACAGAGAAAAGATAAAATCATGCATCCAATCTACTATGCACGTAGAACATTAAATGGGGCTCATCTGAATTACATAGTGACAGAAAAAGAGATGCTAGATGTGGTGTTCGTATTTGAAAAATTCTGGTCCTACTTGATAGGCTCGAAGGTAATTGTTTATACTAACCATGCTGCTCTCAGGTACCTAATTGATAAGAAGGAGTCAAAGTCACACTTGATTAGATGGGTCCTACTGCTGCAAGAGTTCGACTTGGAAATCTGTGACCGAAAAGGAACGGAGAACCAAGTTACCGATCACTTATCCAGGCTTGAAGGAGCTGAAATGAAGATGGAGGTGGAATAGATCACGGAGAATTTCACGGATGAACAACTGTTAGCCACGAGCCTTGAGGAAGAGCCGTGGTATGCAGACATTGCAAACTACCTTGCAAGCGGTATTGTTCCCTATGAATTTTCTTCTGTGAAGAAGAAAAAGTTCTTTCGTGATTGTCGCATGTATTTCTGGGATGAACCATATTTATTTCGGATTTGTATTAATAATATGATCCGGAGATGTATTCCGGAGATAGACCAAGCTTCTGTTTTGCAGGCATGTCATGCTTTGCCTTATGGAGGTCATTTCGGAGGAGTAAGGACAGCTGCTAAAGTTTTGGAGTCGGGCTTCTATTGGCCGACGTTGTTTAAAGATGCACACTTTTGGGTAAAGAGTTGTGATGAGTGTCAAATGACGGGGAATATTTCCCGTCGACATGAGATACCCATGAACCCAATCTAAGAAGTAGAAGTATTTGATGTATGGGGAATCGACTTTATGGGACCATTTGTTAGCTCATACAACAACAAGTACATACTCGTAGTAGTGGACTATGTATCGAAATGGGTAGAAGCTGTAGCACTCCCAACAAATGATGCAAAGGGAATTATTGGTTTTCTAAGAAAAAATATCTTCACCCAATTCGGAACTCCAAGAGCGATCATTAGTGCTGGAGGAACTCACTTCTACAATCGAGCCTTCGCAAAGTTGCTTGAAAAATATGGCGTACGCCATAAGGTTGCCACTCCATATCACCCACAAACAAGTGGTCAAGCTGAGGTGTCAAACAGAGAAATCAAGAGTGTTTTGACCAAAACTGTAAATGCTACTCGGACTGATTGGGCGAAAAAATTGGATAATGCACTATGGGCCTACCGCACTGCATTCAAAACTCTGATTGGTATTTCACCGTACAAATTGGTGTTCGGAAAGGCATGTCACTTACCGGTGGAGCTAGAGCATATCGCTTTTTGGGTATTAAGACAATTAAATTTTGACATAGAGGCCGCTGATATGAGTAGAGTCACAGAACTTCATGAAGTCGATGAGTTCCGTTACCATGCATTTGAAAGTATCAGGCTGTACAAGGAAAGGATGAAGATCATGCACGACAAGCATATTCAAGAGAGGATTTTCAAACCTGGAGATGTCGTGTTGTTGTATAATTCAAGATTGAAACTATTTCCGGGTAAGTTGAAATCTAGATGGTCGGGACCATTTAGAGTGGTGCAAGTACTCTCAAGTGGAGCTGTAGGAATTGAATCCGAGAACGGAACGAACAGGTTTAGAGTTAATAGGCAAAGGTTGAAATATTACCTTGGCATGGAGGAGGAAAAAGTTGTATCGGTGATTCATTTGAAGGAGCCTCAATTGTTGAGTGAACCTTAAGTTTGATCGCATGCATCGTGCCGCGACGTTAAATCATGTGCTTGTTGGGAGGCAACCCAATTCGTAGTTTATTTAAGCTTAACTATATATTTTCGTTTGTTTTATGCACTAACAAGTTTTTAGCTAAATCTTGGTGTCTAACAGGTAATGGAGTACGATGGAAAGTCATGGCGCTTGGAGTCGTTCACAAAACGAAATAAAACTTACATGTGTACGCTCCAAACAATGCCAAACATTTTACCTCGCGGCACAGCTTGCATAGCCTGCTGCCCAGTATGCTTTCCAGCTTGCGTCGCCCAGTCTTCAGTGCATTATACAACTCGACCAGCGAGGGTTATAGCGAAACCAATCTCGTGTCAGCCTCACGTCGCAAGGGATACAACGAGCAAAACCTGGCGTTAGCCTCGCCTCGCACGGGATGTAGCGAGCAAAACATGGCAGCAGACCTCGCATCGCCAGGAAAGAACCTTGTGTTATGCCTCGCGTTGTCTGCTTCACAGCTCGCTAAGGAGATCGCCCCGCCAGGTAAATTTCTCACTGGAAGCTCGCGTCGCCAGGTTCTCAGCACGCGTTAGAGATCGCCTCGCACGGTCCTTTACTCGCTGAAATCCTCGCTAGCCATATTTCTAGCTCGCTATTGGTTTCGCCTGGCCATCCCCCATTTTTGCTGTAAAACTCAGTTGGCCAGCCCCCATGCATGCTTCAGAGATTGCCATGGACCTCACATCACCTACTATCCATTGATGTAAACCTACTGTCCATTGCTCGCTTGGGAGCTTGCCCAGCCTAAGCACAACGAACCACTCCCTTTAACGCTAAACACCGCGCGTCGCCGGGTCTTAAGCATGTTATAGATCTCGTCCAGTGAGGGATTAATCAAGGTCAATCTCGTGGCAAAGGTTGCATCTCCAGGTATTTAGTTCGATGTTAGCTTCGCGTCGCCCAGTCCATTTCATGCTAAACAGATAGCCTCATATGGTGTTATGCTCGTTGGGAGCTCGCGTCGCTAGGTTAGTGTTGCTTTTAATTTGTTTAGTTGTTTTTTTTAACTTCTTTCTGTTAGTTATAACATACTTAAACACATATACACACCACACTTAACACTACACTGCCCGTCCCTTTTCCCTTCCCCTCACACACTAATTTCATTGAAGACCTTCGCTCATCATCTCTTTCAATCACTTGGGAAATCAACTGAAGAACACTTAAATCCTCCTAAGCATCTAAGGTATGTTTCTAACTCTCTCCTCTATCAAAAATTTGAATTTAGTTAAAGAAATGCAATTCCACCATTTTTGGGTATATCTTCAAAGCAACAATGTGCTTGCTCGCCCTAATCCTATAAACCCCATAGGATTGGTATTGTTGTTGTGTACAAGGGTGATAATATGAAATCCCCAAGCCTATTTGGGGAGAGTGAGGCAATCCCTCATATCTACAACCAATTTGACAACACTAGTGCACGCTAAGTGTTTGTCGAAATGTCTCAAAGGCATTCTTGGCCCAAATGGAGTTCTACTCTCCGGAATTGTAATGACTAATGCTATGTTGTATTGAAACACCCCAAATTACAAGTTTAGGTGGGATAAACAATAGCTACATGCATCACAATTATAGTACACACCATTTTGCCATTGCTTTATTTGCATGCTAAAATAAAGAGGTGAAGTCTGATAGGCTCAAAATGGTTGGAAATCATGCAGTGAACTCTTAAGTGTGGGGTCGCAAGACCATGTTTTGAATTGATTCATCTGCTTTATCATTGAGGAATGTTCACTTATGCAGGTACGAGTATGACTCCTAAAAAAGACGATGGTAAGGCAAGGGCAAGGCTACTGTTCCAACTAAGGCCAAGGCTTCTTCCAGACCTCCACCGAAAAAGAGAAGAGGTGGGGAGACCAGTTCAAGCCAAGTTGAAGGGTTGAAAACAGTTGCAGCTATAGCAGTCACACGCCCACAACCTGAGGGACAACGTGAATTTGGACTGAAGAGCGTACCTCAATCTGCCAAGGATTGGTACAAGCTTTGTCGGCCAAGATATATACATTTTGAGTCAGCTGTTCATGAACGGCGCCTACAAGCTAAGTACTAATCAATTTGGAAAGGTATTCATGACCTTGGCTTAAGCTACATGTTTAGAAACACCGGGGATATAAATGTCAACCTTGTTCGGGAATTTTATGCCGGTTTTGATCCGAATGATCCTGAGCAGTCGGTGCCTATTAGAGGAAGATTGATCGATTTTTCGGCAACAACTATATGCAATTTTTTGGGAGCTCCGGATGTTCCACAGGAACCCGTGGACAACTTCATCACCCGTCCTACATATAAGTAATTGAGACACACTCTCTGTGGTGTCAATTATGTGGCTGCCCAGGTTCGTGACAAGAAGACCCAACGCCATAGGAAATTTCCAAAAACAAATGAAGCCGGAAGCTCAGGTGTGGCTGAAATTGATCAACGCGCGACTATTACCATACAATCATGAGACTCTTATAAGCCGTGAAAGGATATGCGTATTGTACTTCCTCATGACTGGCCAAAAAGTGAATGTGGGCCACTTAATACACTACCAGATGTCCCAGGTGAGAACAAGCAAGCGCATTGACAGATTATCCTTCGCCAACATGTTGACTCAGTACTTGCGCAATGAAGAGGTGGAAGAGGAGTGAGATTTTGATATAGTCATTCCTACACCCCTCAGACTAACAGACATCACAAGCATACGGGTTAAAGAGGAGAATGCCATGGCCACAATGACAGGTGCCGAGCGCAATGCTCGAGATGACAGCTTTATGGAACATCTATATGGGATGATGAATTTACAGCTCAGGATTGGGGGAAGGCCGGCCACTACTGAGGAGAGGGCCACCTTGGAGGAGCGTTATCTGCTAAATCCTCAAGCGCAATAGCTAGTTAGGCTTGGCAATGGGCAGCGACTCCCAGATGATGAGGATATCAACGCACCAGTATGTTCTGAGGCCAAGCCAGAGCAGTCCGACGAGAATGATGATGATGATGCTGAGGGAGCAGAGGATGAGGACTGGACATGTGTAGATAGAGAATTCGACGATGAGGGCGAGGACGATGACTGATCAGGGAGTTTTTTCAATCACCTTACATGTTTTTGTGTTTATGAATTTATATATGCATTGAGGACAATACATGATCTAAGTATGGGGTGGAAGGTATACTCTGTCATTTGTAAATATTAGATAAACTAATTAGTTCGTGTGTTTAATGTTTATTTTATTTTCGTATTTACCCTTATTTAATATTTTAAAAAAAATAATTAAAAAAAGAAGAAGAAATGACTTGACTTTTTCCGACAATGGATCTCTTAGGCAGTTTTCTTGAGGGACTTAAGTCTAACAATATATATATATATATATATA
>AWOL01S0013683.1:20870-33682 GCA_000715115.1 Nicotiana otophora
AGAGAGAGAGAGAGAGAGAGAAAGAGAGAGAGGTCTTTTTATTATTGTAGATAGTAATAATCCCTTGTGGTTTTTCTTTGTGCATCAATTCTTTTTCACGGGATGTAGTTGAACCAGGTAGTAGTTTTTGTTTTGTCTTTAGATTAGAATAGAATTTAGGGAATAAAAGAAAGGGGAAAATGAGAAATGCTAGGCGCTTTTGACTAGTTTGATAGTAGCATATTTAGGCTCTAGCATGTGTAGTACCTTCCCTATGGTTTGAAAATGTTTATTATGCCTTGTTGAGAAATAACATGTTTATTGACGCCTATATCTCATTTTCTTGGCTTGTGTCACTTTGTGTTTGATGCTTAATATTTTGTGGATCTATGAATACTTGCAATTGTTTGAGAATAGAAATGGAACCGTCCTTGGCGAGTCATGTGCCATGAGTGGTGAGAAATTGTATAGTCCGTGTCATTGCATTAGAGTCTAGAACTTGCCCGGCATGTGAGTTGCAGCAAAATTTTAGGTTTTGCTCGGTTTGAAAAATGATTTTAGGCTTTCTTTGATGTTTTTGAACTAAATGCCTACCACAAATAAAATTTATTGCTAGTCAACCCTTTTGAGCCTATAGACTTTTATTTGGCAACCACACTACAAGCCTATGCCTATTTGTTCTTAATTAACATTATTTTGATCCTTGTACCTCGTAAAGCACTTTAATTATGAAGTGAGTGCTAGAAGAAGTAAGGACTAAGTGTGAGGTGGCTTTCGAGTGGAACCAATGAAAGAAAGAAGGGTACACTTGTTTTGTAAAATAATACACACTAGCGGAAACTAAAAAAAAAGATCTTGTTCTTGCTAGTGGGTGTGAATTAAAGTAGTGCTTAAAGAAAGAGAAAATACTTTGGGGATGATGTTGTTTGTGAAAATACAGTTGGGTTGAAGAAAAATGCGCTTAAAGTTAATTATGTGATATGTTAAAGTATTTAGGAGGGTTAGTCACTATTCCTAAATTTATCCTACCCGTCCTTAAGCCAACATTACAACCATAAAAAGTCCTAATTGATTTTAGATCGAGCAAGCCTACATTAGTAGATGTTTACATAATAGGCAAGCCTATGGTACTTTGGGCATGCATGTGACTTCTTTGTGAGAGTGAGGAATTTCTTTGATATATGAGAATCCTTAAAATATATTTGAGCATTTGATTCGAATGTGTGGATTCAACTTACTCTCTTGTTCTTATTGTGAGGTCACATGATTTCGCAAGGGATAGGTCACGTTATTAGATTTCTCTATGATGTTAAGTATTCAAGCCATGAATGCATTGTGATATTGAGTCGGTTTGTGAGGTTAGGATTGTTAGAAACATGTTGTCCTTTTGTTGAATAAAGATTTGAAGTATGGCATAAAGTAAAGGGAAGTTTGAAGGCATATGCTAAAGTTTAATTGTTGCTATCAACCATAGTCATAGATATGGTGTGCTTCAGATGTGCTAAAAGAGAATAAAAGTGCTCTAGGAATTAGTGGTTGACTCGAGGACGAGCAACATTTAAGTGAGGGGTGGTGATGTGAGGCCAAAATGCTATACTTTTAGCACATTACTCACCCTATATTTTGTTGTTATAATGAGTTATTGTGCGATATTTGAGCTAAATTGGGTTGTTTTATGTGTAGAAATATCGGAAGGTATCGTCGAACGAAAGTTGCACAAAAAGAGGACAAAAATACAAGAAAAGAGCACAAAAGCATCAAGTATCCAAACCGTACTACAGACCAGGCTTTGCAAGGTCTATAGCCAGGTTGACTGTGCTATAGACCAGGCTTTGCGAGGTCTATAGCTAGGTCGACCGCGCTATAGACCAGGCTTCGCAAGTTCTATTGTCAGGTCTACCGCGCTATAGACCAGGCTTCGCGAGGTCTATAGTCAGGTTGACCGCGCTATATACCAGGCTTCGCGAGGTCTATAGCACGGTAATTAAAAGTCGCGGGCTAAAAAGACCCCAACCCGGATTTGGACCGGGGATTGACATAAATACTCCCCAAACGAGTTATTCTAGGGTTGGTCATGATTTTAGAGAAGAAAAAAGGCTGCCAAGCACTGTGGAGCAAGAATTAAACGAGCTTTTCCTCCATTTATCTCTTTACTTTGTAGTTTCATGTCTTTAAACATTATGTTGATTGTTGTTGTATTTATGAGTAGCTAAACTCTCTTATCTAAGGTTTGATGGAACCTATTGGAGGATGATTTTCTATTGCGTTTAATATAGATTTGTTTTTGATTTTTCTCTACTTGTTCAGTTATATTTTCATTGTTGTTAATTGAAGAGCTCTCAATTAACTGTGCCTATTTAGTGTGTATATTGCTCGAGAGAGAAAGTATACATTTAGGTAGTTGTTGAACAACACCACTCCTAACCTAGTTGAGAGATCGATACGGAGGGTTTAAAGGCAGGATTAGAGATAACGAAGTCTTTGTGCGATCGTAGTGAGCGGTAAACTAATGCCAGCTAGCGTAGTTCAAGAGAATCCGTCTAGTAAATCAAAGTACTCACGATTGGTAGAGAATATTTAAGAAAATTTATAGGAAACGTAGCAGGAAAGATTCCGAAAATAGGGAAAATCATAACCTTAGACTTTTCCAAATCTTGTCTATAATATTTGCCTTGTTAGTTACAAATTACTGCATTTTTAATTACTTTGATCTTAGTTAGTAAACTCTCAAATTGTTATATAATCTTTCTGAAGGTTGATCACTTGAATTCGTGCAACTATTAGTTGTAATGTGATGACCCAAAAGATCATCTTTAAATTTAATAATTATTTCTGTGTTCTGAGACCTCAAATAGAAATATTCATCATTTCTCGACTTACGTGCGCAGTTCATATAATTTTTCGGAAATTTTTTATATAAAAAATTGAGTAAATGTGAAATAGAGCTTTAAAACTTAATTAAGTTGACTTTGGTCAATATTTTGAGCAAATGGACCCAGATCAGTGTTTTGATAGTTCCGATAGGTCCGTATTGTGATTTGGGACTTGGGCATATGCCCAAAATTTAATTTGGAGGTCCCTAGCTCAAGTTATGGCCATTTAACGAAAATTGGGAATTTAAAGGCTAAAGAATTCTAAAGTTTGACCACGGATCTGACTTTTTGATATCGGGGTCGGAATCCCATTCTGAAAATTTGAATAGGTTCGTTATGTCATTTATGTCTTGTGTGCAAAATTTGAGGTCAATCGGACTTGATTTGATAGGTTTCGGCATCGAATGTAGAAGTTAAAAATTTTTAAGTTCCTTAAGCTTAAATTGGAGTATGATTCATGGTTTTAGCGTTGTTTGATATGATTTGAGGTCTCGACTAAGTTCGTATGATATTTTAGGACTTATTAGTGTATTTGGTTGAGGTCCCCGGGGCCTCGGGTGGATTCCGTATGGTTAACGGATCAAAATTTGGACTTAAGGAAAATCTGAAATTTTGACCTTCTGGTGTAATCGCACCTGCGGATTTTAGACCGCAGATGCGGGCTCGCAGAAGCGAGCCATGCCTCGCAGAAGCGAGCCATGCCTCGCAGAAGCGGAAACCGCAGATGTGGTCAAGTGTCCACAGAAGCGAAAGCCGCAGATGCGGTCAAGTGTCCGCAGATGCAGTCAAGTGTCCGCAGATGCGATCAAGTATCCGCAGATGCAAAAATGCTAGACAGAACCCATAAAATCGGAAGTTAGCTATTTTTATTCATTTTTGAGTTTTGGGTCTCGGATTTAGGCGATTCCAAAGGGATTTTTACAACTTTGAATTGGGTAAGTGTTATACAACCAAAAGTGATTATATTTCATAAATCCATGTCAATATTCATTATTTATTTCGGATTTAGATGGACGAAATTGGAATTTTTGTAAAACTTTCCAAAAAGGAAAATTTAAGATTTGAAAGTCCATTTGACATCGGAATTTGGTAATTTTTATATGGTTGGACTCGTATAGGAATGGATGTTCGAATTTCGTAAATTTTTTCAAGATTCGAGATATGGGCCCCACTGTTCATTTTTTAGATGAATTGGCCGCAACGGAAATAAAAAGGAATATATTGGGGAATCGGGTTGCACGCCGCAACGGATTATATTTTTAGTTTATATTGTTGGAGCGGGTTGCACGCCACAACAAAAATTTATTGAAGAATTATATTGTTGGAGCGGGTTGCATGCCGCAACGGAAATTGATCGAAATAATAGTTGCTTATGACTGTCGAGTTGGTTTCAACTGTTGAAATGAGTTACATGTTTTATTTCTATTATTGTTGTTATTACTATTATTGCGTACAGGTTAACGTAAGTGACCTGCCTTAGCCTCGTCACTACTTCGTCGAGGTTAGGCTCGATACTTACAGAGTACATGGGGTCGGTTGTACTCATACTACACTCTGCCCTTCTTGTGCAGATTTCGGAGTTGGTCCCAACGGCGTACTGTAGATTTGCTCGGATTCAGCTACCAGTGGAGACTTGAGGTATAGCTGCATGGCGTTGGCAACTCTGAAGTCCCCTTCTACTTTATTTTAGTTGTGTGGTTTCTTTCAGACAGTTTTATTTTGTTTAGACCCTTGTTGTATTATTCTAGAAGCTCGTGCACTTGTGACACCAATTCTGGGATGGTATTCAGACATCACTAGTATTATGGAGTATTCACTTTATTTCATACTTTACTTCCGCATTTGTTTCTTTGTTATTAATTAATTTAAAATTGTTTTAATATGGCTAATTATATTCTAACGTTGGGTTGCCTAGCAAGTAAAATGTTAGGTGCCATCACGGTCCCGAAGGTGGGAATTTCGGGTCGTGACATGTAATTGTCACGTTATTTCCCTGTGGGATTCGACTCCGAACTTGTAAACCGGATTATATTTGCAACGACCGCTAGACCACTTAGGAGGCATAGTTGGGCGTGATCAGCTTCCTTTCTTCTATAAATAGAGGAGATTTCAGTTTATTATGTACATAAGTTTGAAGTCGAATAATATATCAGTTTCTCTCTATACTTGTATTTACTTTATAGTCTTTATTTTATAACACGTTATCAGCACGGGACTCTGCCATCTCAAGCAAATACTTTGAAAGTATCAGAGGTACAAACTTTCTTTTTTTAAATAATGTCAAATCTTTCTAAACTTGAATTTATAGCCCTGTATATATCAGAAAAAGCTACATGTCTTGGGTGCTTGATGCTGAAAATCATCTTGATGCGATGGGTCTGGCAGACACCATCAAGGACAAAAATCAAGCATTAAACCAAGATCGTGCCAAAGCAATAATATTCCTACGTCATCAACTTGATGAAGGCTTGAAAATGAAATATCTCACTGTTAAAGGTCCAGTCCTACTGTGGAATAATTTTAAAGATAGATATGACCACCTAAAGATGATTGTTCTTCCACATGCACGTTATGATTGGACTCATCTAAGGCTACAAGATTTCAAATCTACCATTGAGTATAATTCTGCTACGTTTAGAATTATTTCCCAATTAAAATTATGTGGTGATAATATTAATGATTATGATATGTTGGAGAAAACGTTCACCACTTTTCATGCCTCAAATATGCTCGTGCAGCAGCAATATCGAGAGATGGGATTCAAAAAATATTCTGAACTTATCTCACATCTTCTTATAGCCGAGCGACATAATGGGCTATTAATGAAAAACCATGAAAGTCAACCTACTAGCTCTTATCCATTCCCTGAAGTGAATGAGACGAACTTCCACCAAGCTAAGCGTAGAAGAGGTCATGGCCCCAGTCGTGGTCATGGCCGTGGTCGGGGAAGAAACTCTAATCATGGTAATAATAATGCACCAAAGAGTCCTCCTCACCACCAGCAGTGAAAAAGGAAGGAACAAAAGCATGAAGCGGTGAAAGCAACAAATGCAAAAAATGCTTGCTATAGATGTGGAGGAAAATGGCACTGGTCACCTACTTGTCGCACGCCAAAACACCTGGTTGAGCTTTATCAAGCCTCCCTAAAGAAGACAGAGAAAAATGTTGAAGCAAATTTTATTTTTGAAGATAATTTAGACTTCATGCATTTGGATGTAGCTGATTACTTTGCGCTCCCGGAAGAAGAAACAAGTCCTGTGATCGGTGATGAATCTGTAGAAATATAAATATTTTAATTTTTGTTGATCGTAGTAGATAGTATGGTTATGTAACTGTTGTACATAAATAAAAGTTGTTCTTTGATAATGATGTTTACTATCATATTTATTTTGTTTATGTCATTTTGAAGAATATGGATAATCCTCAAATTATGTTTGGATTAAAGACCAATCATGAAAATATTTGTGTAATTGATGGTGGAACAACTCATGCCATATTCAAAGATCATAAATACTTTTCTTATTTGCATAAAGAAAAAGCAAATGTTTCAACAATTTCTGGTAATATAAGTTTGATTGAAGGCTCCGGAAGAGCCACTATATTTTTGTCTAAGGGAAAAAACTTATTATAGACAATGTGCATTGTAGAAAAGTTACCAACTTTATCTTGTGGCTTATACTATTCAAAGATTAGTACAATTGAAGCACACTCTATCGTAAATCAGAAGTTTATTGATTCAAATATTTGTGTGCTTTGGCATGGCCGTTTGGGCCATCCTGGATCAATAATGATGAGACGAATCACTGAAAATTCAAGTGGGTATCCATTAAAGAACCTGAAGATTCTTACAAATGATGAATTTTCTTGTGATGCTTGTTATCAAGGCAAAATAATCACTAGACCATCACCAGTGAAGGTTGGCATTAAATCTCATGCCTTTTTAGAATATATACATAGGGATATATGTGGACCTATTCACCCACCAAGTGAGTTGTTTAGATATTTTATGGTCATAATAGATGCATCTTCAAGATGGTCTCATGTGTGCCTACTATCATCTCGCAACCTGGCGATTGCAAAGCTATTAGCCCAAATAATTCAATTAAGGGCACAATTCCCAGATTATCCTATAAAGGTTATTCGCCTTGATAATGCTGGAGAATTCTCATCTCAAGCTTTTGATAATTATTGTCTATCAGTTGGGATAAACGTTAAACATCATGTAGCTTATGTTCATACTCAAAATGGCCTTGCACAATCATTTATTAAACGCATGCAATTGATAGCAAGACCACTACTTATAAAAATAAAATTGTCCACTACTGTTTGGGGTCATGCTATCTTGCATGCAGCATCACTTATCTGTATCATACCGACACATTATAATAAATATTATCCGTCACAATTAGTTTTTGGTCATGAACCAAATATTGCTCATCTACGAATTTTCGAATGTGTTGTATATGTGCCAGTAGCACTACCACAGCGCAGTAAGATGGGCCCACATAGAAGGTTAGGAATATATGTTGGGTTTGAATCACCCTCTATTATTCGCTATCTTGAACCATTGACTGGAGATTTATTTACTGCTTGATTTGCAGATTGTCGGTTTGATGAAACAAATTTCTCACAATTAGGGGGGAGATAAAAAGGAAGTCAAAAGAGAAATTGTGTGGAAAGTTTCATCATTATCTCATTTTGATCCACGTACCCCTATATGTAATCAGGAGGTCCAGAAGATCATCCATTTATAAAATATAGCAAATCAAATTCCAGAAGTATTTACTGATTTGAAAAGGATAACTAAGTCACATATTCTTGTAGAGAATGTGCCTATCTGAATTGATGTCCCAGAAGGACTATCTACTAGTATGAGAGTTAGTAAACCTAAAGCATGTCTAAAGCGTAGCAGGTCTTTGGGTTCTAAGGATCGAAATCTTCGAAAAAGAAAATCGACAAATGATCAAAATGATACTATGAAGGGATCTCCTGAAGAGACCTAAGATCTGATTAGTTCTGAGATTCCTGAAGAAATCAATGAACTCGAGACTCAAGTGAGTGAGGAACTTTTAATAAATTCTATTGGTGATGGGATTAATTTAAATCGATCTGAAATAGTGGTGGATAATATTTTGCATATAATGTTGCACTTAACATTAGACAAGATAGTGAGGATCTTGAACCCCGATATGTCGAAGAATGTCAATAAAGATTTGACTAGCCAAAATGACAAGAGGCAATTCAATCAGAATTGAACGCACTTGCTAAAAGAGAGGTCTTTGGATCAAGAGTCTAAACACCTGCTAGTATAAAATCAGTTGGTCATAAATGGGTTTTTGTGCGAAAAAAGAATGATAAAAATGAAATTGAAAGATACAAAGCTCGCCTTGTCGTACAAGGTTTCTCACAACGACCTGGAGTTGATTTTGATGAAACATATTCACCTGTTATGGATGCCATAACATTTCGATATCTCATCAGTTTAGCACTACATAAAAAGCTTGAAATACATCTAATGGATATAGTTACAGCTCATCTGTACGATTCACTTGATAATGAAATTTATATGAAAATACCTGAAGGATTTAAAATGCCTGAAGCAAATTCAAAATCCCGAAAAATGTATTCAATCAGATTACAAAGATCTTTGTACGGTTTAAAGCAATCTGGGCGCATGTGTTATAATCGCCTTAGTGAATATTTGTTGAAAGAGGGTTACATAAATGATGTTATTTGTCCATATATTTTTATAAAGAAAATGACATCAGAATTTGTTATACTTGTTGTTTATGTTGATGATATAAATCTTGTTGGAACTCCAGAAGAGCTCCAAAAGGCAATTGAATATCTTAAGAAAGAATTTGAGATGAAAGATCTTGGAAAGACAAAACTTTTTTTTGGTCTGCAAATTGAACACTTAGCATACGGGATCTTTATACATCAATCTGCATATACAGAAAGGGTCTTAAAACGCTTTTACATGGACAAATTACACCCATTGAGTACACCAATGGTTGTTCGATCACTTGAAATGAATAAGGATTGGTCCCGACCTCTAGAAGAGGATGAGGAACTCCTTAGTCCTGAAATACCTTATCTTAGTGCAATTGGTACACTTATGTATCTTTCTAGTGCTACAAGGCCTCACATAGCATTTCATGTTAATTTACTAGCAAGATATACTTTTCTCCTACACAGAGACATTGGAACGGGATTAAGCATATATTGCGATATTTAAAGGGAACTCTTGATATAGGTTTATTTTATTCTAACAAAGGTAGTGCAGATCTTGTTGGTTATGCAGATGCATGTTATTTATCTGATTCATATAAAACTCGATCCCAAATCGGGTACGTGTTTACATGTGGAGGTACTGTCATATCATGGCGTTCCACAAAGCAATATATTATTGCTACTTCTTCAAATCATGCTGAGATAATAGTTATTCATGAAGCAAGTAGGGAATGTGTATGGTTGAGATCAGTGATTCATTTTATTCAAGAAAAATGTAGTTTGAAATGTGATAAAAGATCCACAATTTTATACAAATACAATGTTACATGCATAACCCAATTAAAGGGAGGATTTATAAAAGGAGATAGAATAAAGCACATTTCACCAAAATTATTTTACACACATGATCTTCAGAAAAATGGTGACATCGATGTGCAACAAATCCGTTCAAGTGACAATCCAACAGATTTGTTCACTAAATCTTTGCCAACTTCAACTTTTGAGAAGATGTTATACAAGAATGGAATGCGGAGACTCAAATATTTAAAACAAGGTTTTTATCGGGAGGGGGGAGGGGTAAAATACACGCTATACTCTTTTTCCTTACTAAGGTTTTTTCCATGGGGTTTTCCTTATAAGTTTTTTAATGAGACAACTAGTTATGCGTATTACTGAATATGTGTACTCTTTTTCTTTCACTAGGATTTTTTTCCACGGAGTTTTTCGTAGTAAGGTTTTAATAAGGCACATTATCTTTTAATGAATATCTAAGGGGGAGTGTTATAAATATATCTTATATTGTGGATGTTCATTTAGTACTTCGTTGTAAATAAGCTTCCTGAAGAAGCTTATCCATATAGGACTCCGCGGTAAATATATTTATCTATTTAGTACTCTATTAGAAATAAGCCTCCTAAAGAAGCTTATCCTTCCGGTACTCTGTTATGAATAAATATTACCCCCGGTAGAAGATTATCTATATCTGGTACAATAAGTTTATCTTCTCGATACTCCGTTATGGATAAATATTACCTTCAATAGAAGCTTATCTATATATGGTACAATAGCAGCTTATACAACAGCTTGCAATAGCAGCTTACACAACAATTTCCTTTCTTCTATAAATAAAGGAGATTTTAGTTCATTATGTACATAAGCTTGAAGTTGAATAATATATCAGTTTCTCTCTATACTTGTCTTTACTTTATAGTCTTTATTTTATAACAAAGGTTATAAATATAAAATAGAAACAATAAGGTTAGTCACGTGATTATAATGTAGTAGTATATTGTTCATCCATTTCTCTATAGGCGGTCATAAGTAATACAATAATGGTTTTTGGATTACACATATCTGATCTATGATTTTAGCAGAATTTTTCATGTTATAAAGAATAATTCTGGTAATAATTAATATGCGATAAACCAGAGATTACTTAAGCGATCATAAATAATATATGGGCGATTTTTGCGTAACACATACGCGATTTATGATTTCACCAGGATCTCTCACTTTATAAAACAATGATCCCGATAATAACTAATTGATCAATCGGAGATTACTTAGGCAATCATAAATTCGATTTACATAGGCGATCTATGAATTCACTGGGATCTTTCACTTTATACAAAAATGATTCTGATAATAACTAATAAGCGATCACTTAAGTTACCAACCGGAGATCACTTAAGCGATCATAAATAATACATGAGCGATTTCCAGATAACATATGCGATCTATGAGCCGAATATCCCATTTTATAAAAAATAATTTTAATAATAACTAATAAACGACCAATCGGATATCACTTAAATGATTATAAATAATACATGGGTGATACCACATAACACACATGCAATATATGATTTCACAAGGATCTCCCACTTTATAAAAAAATTATCATAGTAATAACTATTAAGCGATCAATCAGAGATCATTTAGGCGATCATAAATAATGTATTAACATTTTTTAGGTAATACATAGGCAATATATGAACTCACCCAGATCTCCCACTTTATAAAAAAATACTATTAATAACTAATAAGCGATCAATTAAAAATTATTTGAGTGATCATAAATAATATATATGGACGATATTTAGATAACATAGAAAATAATAAATAATCATGATATTCATCCATACACCTCACAATTATCATTACATCAAAGAATCCTAAAATCCTTTCCTTGTTTTTGTTTTAAAATTAATTATTGCTTTAATTGATTAACAAGTAGTAATTTTTTCCCAACTATGGCAGATTGTAATTTAAAGTTTCTTTATTTTAAGGTTTTGGGAACCAACACAATTCGTCACTGTCGTCGTCACTCGATTAGTGGGTCCCACTCATCTGACGTGTCTTCACACTGTCAGAACTTTACAGCAAAAAAGAAAGTACCAAAATAATAAAAAATGAAACACGAAAAGAGGAAAGCGTAACATCGCCGGCGATTACTCTGGCGATCTTCATATTAAATCCCTCTCTTCTCTTCGAGCTTCGAGCTGCTCTGAAAAAACTCCGTTTCTCTCTCCTTATCGGAGTTGAATTTTCCGGCGACTTGCAGTTTTGAACTCCGGCGAACATTCGCAAGTTTCTTCACGTAAGGTGAGCTACATATTTCTCATTTCTGGCTTTGAACGGTTATAATAAATTAATTACTAATATATACTCGCGCATGAGGAAACTTATTGGGTTAATTTTTTTTTTGACAGATAGAGCTGGTGGAGGCATTGGATGGGACATGGCGGAGCCACCGTCGTTACCGTTGAAGGAGAACAAGCTAGCCAAAGGAACTTTTGCGGTGGTCGGAATCATGTCTACTCTCGTCATTTATGGAATATTACAGGTCTGCTGCATCATGATCTTCGCAATGCGTGTTTTTGTGTGTGTGCGCGCGTTTCATTGATTAGTAGAAGCATTATTAGTACAGTTATACACAAGAATTTGTATGCGTTATACATCTCTGTAGGAGTGTAGCTTTACATAAGTGCTTACTTGGCGTACTTGCTTTGTTAGGTACACCAACAACTATGCCACGGTCCCAAACAAGTTAGAGTCCACTATATGAATCCTCACCAACCATGTTACTCCATATAAACTCGCCAATATTACACAAAATAAACGTAAAAATAAAAATTAAAAAGTACTAGAAGATCTTCATATGTTCTAATGACATAAACATCTCTGAAAGACAGTTGAAGGTAATATGACAGTTGATGGGGTTAGGAAACAGAAATAAAGATCTTAGTGATTGTATGTTGCCTAAAAGAAAAAAGGAAAGTAACTGTCTTTTGCAATGCGGAGAAGTGCACAAAGCTTTTGCCTTTTGCCTTAATTTTGATAATGCTAAAGGTTTTTGAATGTTTCTTTTGCAGTTTGGAAAAAAGAAAAAAGGAAAAAACAGATTTGGTATTTAAGCTAAAAGAAGTATAGGAATTTCTTGTCTAATGTGCGTTGGTTTGTTAATTCTAAGATAGTTGAATTTGCAATCATCTATACATATTTGTCTAGATTGAGCTACTTCACTTTCTTCACCTGACTGCATTCATTTTTTTGGATTGTATTAACGGTGTCAGCCATTTATATTTTTGGAGAAAGTATTTCACAGTGTAGACAAGGTGGGTTGCTCTGATGGTAAGCACCCTCCACTTCCAACCAAGAGGTTGTGAGTTCGAGTCACCCCAAGAGCAAGGTGGGGAGTTCTTGGAGGGAAGGATGCCGAGGGTC
>AWOL01S0013683.1:41571-69336 GCA_000715115.1 Nicotiana otophora
GGGGGGGGAGTAAAAAAATGGCATTGATAATTCATCAAGATGGTGTCACTTGCAACTATGGATATACTTAAAAGCTTTGCAAGATTCAATTATCTATACAATGTGGTTTACTTGTTATGCCAAAAGCATAAATGAAATAAAAGGGAGCTCTTAACTCTCCACAAAGGGTTTTCACACCCTGATATGATACTATTTTCCCCTCCAAATTAACCAGAAAATACAAGAAGATCAGCCTTCATATATTTTTGTAAAATATGAACTTGCATCCTGAGTTGACTAGGGAAGGTTTCTACAGTTCAAGTTGACAGAGTGTTGGCAAATAGAATGTATCGAAGTTTTCATTTAGCCAATCTCTCTTTGCACTACTCAACTAGCCTCTGAAGCAGTTGAAAAGTCCAATGATTCGATACGTTCATATCAATAAACTTAAGTTTCAGAGCATAGAATCTCCTTTTCCTATTAACCATTAAATTACCTAGAAGGCTCAAACCCTAAGTGAAGCTTTCCTGAAGCTAAACTTATTGTTCTCATTGTTGATAATATCAGCATGGTGCCCCAATCCTCCCCTTTTGGTTGGGCATAAGGGTCATCGAAATTGAAAGCCTCAAGGGCTTAGTTTTGTGGCTTCTTAAAAGAGACTGAAGGAAACATGCTAATGGTTGAGTCTTGTATAAGTGACTGAGTTTTCACCACCAAAGAATTCGCCCAAGATCCTATCAAAACTTCTTAGCCTCTTTGATATTACAGGTTTCTGTAGTTTTTACTGATTCTCCAAAATGAATAGATGCTCACTAAAGAGGTTCATGTTTTTGTATATTTTTGGAGCGCTATACGCCAACTTGTAGAGATGACTGGATGAATTTTGTTAGAAGACTAGCTTGTAGAATTCTTTAATGGTGTATACTCGTGAACTGGTTATTGGTTAATCCATTTTCCCAGTAAAAGTATTACTTGAAACTTTTTTGTTTCTGATAACCATGCTTGTGTTGGTCTGCTATGTTCTGAACTTGCATTAGCTTCTGAGATTACCTCCACTGGGTAATGCTTTTGCCATTTTGTGTTTGGTTTTAGGCAGCAGGTGACATCAGTCCCTTCAATAGAGGAAGAGAAAGCACAGTCTGGGGAGTTTCTCTGATGATAGGCTATCTTGGGTATGCATTATAACTCACATCATCTTCCAGCATTCTAAACCTTCAGCATTGGATTAACGAAATGCTAAGTTAAGAAATTGGATTTGCTAAAAGTCAAGACTTGCTTACTTGAGAAAATTGAGTATCTGAGCTTCTAGACAATTGGCATTCAATCTCATAGCGTGAAATTGATTGCAATTTGAGCATTGAAGTGTTACATACTGTTCACTTCTCTTTTCCTTGACTCACTTTATATCTCACTTGTACTGTAAGATCGCCAGAAATGATTGTCTGAATCCTTTTCGATCACATACCACTTCATGATCTTAACTGCCAAGTCGATCCCCGATCCAGCAATATAACTCAGTTCAACGTGCATTGACAAATTAGTGAACTATTAAATAGTTATGTTTTGCATCAACGCGCGCGCGCCAGTTGGATAATGTTATTCTTTTCTGATGCTGTGATCCAACCTCAAAGCCTAATTAATTGGTCACTGAAGAATCATGAAAAACTTGAGTGAAATGGAAAGGTCATCTCATGGTTCTCCACCTCTTGCCCCACCCAAGAGCAAAACCAAGAAGGGTTATTTGGTCAACTGAAGAACTGTGAAAAACTTGAGTGAAATGGAAAGGTTCATATCATGGTTCTCCAGACCTCTTGCCCCAACCAAGTGCAAAACCAAGAAGGGTTACTTGGTGCTGGTCAAAGTGAAAGATTTTAATGTTAAGTGGACAATAAAATAAAGATTAGCATATCATAGTTTCTGCATGTCTGATATATTAAATACTCGCCAACACACACATGTACAAAATTTTAACATTAGAAACCAAATATACTTCTTGCAACTTTCTCATTCTTCAGTTTTGTTTCTTTAACTTCTTCCCCCTGCCATTGTTGGGGACATCTAATATTTGAATGGAAGACATTTTCTTGAAAGAACATCGCTGCCAATTTGCTCCTGATGTCTGCACAGGTTGCTTCCTTTTTAATTTTTGTTTTTTATTTTCTTTTTGGATTATTAAGAGCAACACCACGTTGTTATTCCCCTTGGGAATTGAATGTTTATTTTTTAGTGTCTGGATATTTTTTCTAGGATGTTCACAAGCTTTATCAGTCATCTGATCTCACAGGTTTGATGGCTTTACGAGTACTTTCCAGGATAAACTTTTTAAAGGCTATGATATGGAAATACACAATCAAATATTCTATACAACGGTCTGTTCTTGTCTTCTTAGTTTCATCGGTAAGATCCCATTTATTGGACTTTGGTGACATGCCTTTGCAACTATTAAGTTTGTATTTGGTGAACATTTGAGAAATTCGCTTTACATTTCCAGAAGATAATATGCTGGACCATTTGGTTGTTCCAATGTCTTCTTGCTGAGCATGATAATATCCAGTTCCAATCTATACCTGCCTGTATGTTTTTCATGTGCACCATGGAGGGAAGGGTGTGGCTATTATTTTTAGGTACATCATTGTGGTTACTTTTTACATAACACTGTCAAAGAGTAATAATTCTTTAAGTTTGTCATCAAAAAAATTCTCAAACACGCTGATAGATTCCAAGATTCAGTATATTTGGCTTTGAAATAGTTAACTTATATAAGATTTTGAGTATTGATATCATTTGCACCCAATTAAGTTTCCACAATAATTTCAAAACATATTTATGCATTTTTGTTTACATGATTGAGGATTATACTCTAGCAGAGACATCTGCAGACAGTGCAGGCTACAGGTTATATCAAATTACGTCCCTGCTTGTGGTATTTTGTTATAATTAGTTTGTGCTGCAGGTACTAGTGGTACAAATACGTAGTGTTATTTGTTTATGAAGTATTTTTGGTGCCACGCTTCATACTACTTCTGATGTTTATCTAGGTTATGTTCATCATGACTAATATTAACTGGATTCTGCTCTCTGTTTCCATGTAGGTCTAATTTTACAAGGCAATCTTCTAATGGCGATAGATTTTGTATCCCGCCATCATGACTGTTTCTTCGATATTGCTCTGCTTTCAACTGTAAGTTGTCCAAGTAGAAATTGATTTATTTAAACAACTATCCTGGTTTCACAATTATTTGTGCTGCCAACCCTTACTGTCACTAAAAGATGCATATCATGAAGCCCATTCCTTTTTACTTTTGAAGTGGGAAAAATGGGAGGACTAAACTGATTGTGGTTTTGGTTGCAGGTAGCAACTGCAAGTCAATTTTTTATTTCTTATACGATCCGCACATTTGGTGCTCTAACATTTGCAACCATAATGACCACAAGACAGGTGTTAAGAAATACTATAAGAGTTTGAAAATTTGATCTTCTTCCTTCTAAACTGGCCATGTGCACAAAACTAAAATGTGGTGTCTTATTAAATTTGTGTAGTTGGTGAGCATTTTGCTGTCATGCTTGTGGTTTGGCCATCCTTTGAGCTGGGAGCAATGCATTGGAGCTGTAAGCATCATATTCACTCTATTGGTTTTGTAAGCTGAAACTTCTTTACTTAAAAAAGAAAGAAATATCTTAGTTTGATTTCTTTTTATCAGGTTATCGTCTTTGGATCCCTTTATGCAAGAACCTTCTTGAAGACTAAACAGAAGTCGCCGTCATTGGAGATGACTGAAACTAGAGCTTCAGGTCCTTCATAAGGAAATCTATTATGAAGTAAGTTGTGACCATCGGAATAAGTGAATTGAAATAGCTCTCTGCAACTTCGATGCTGCTCGGAGAAAGATGTAATTAAACAGAGGCATGAATGGGATTTCTTTTTGCAGAATTCCAGATGGAAGGCTACCTTGCTGTTATTGCATTACAACCTGCATATGAAAATGGCATATGCAATGGAGCAAGATTTTACAAGCCTTCCTCAAATCTTTGCATGTTAAATTGCCACCTCACTAAGCAACAGAAGTTCTATGATCTTTCGTTCAATTAACTATGGACTTCTTTTCCCATTTTTGGTACTTCAAAAAAGATGTATAATAGACAGTATGCAATGCATACTTGTTTTCTCTTCAGGAATTTGGAACTGTACAAGTAGACATCAGAAAATGCATGTGTTGTGGCTCTAACCTTTTTCAGCTTTAACACATTATCAGCTGCTGGCTTTCACTAGGATCATTCATACGAGTAATCAACGTGTAAACTTGATGAAGTGGAATATGACATATGTATCAAATCAACAAATAGCATGTTTGGCTAAGTTTTTCCAAATTCAAAAGCACTTTTTTTGAAAAAAAAAATGTATTTTTTCAAAGTTGAAGTGTTTGGTGGCCTAAAACCAAAAATATTAAAAGGCCCTTAAACTTCTTTCATAAAACACATAAACTAATGAGACCAAAAAATTCATGACTTTGGTCTAGTGTGCATTGCATCATGTGCGGGTTAGGCGCTCGTCAGGTTAGTACACAGGAATGAGTCCATTATGGATCGGGTTTCGAACTTTGCACCACTTGACCTTGAACATTTCTTAGTTTAAAAAGATGAGAGATAAAATAATTGCTTTGTAATGTAAGGATCAATTAAATATGATAAAAAGAAATAGCTAATTCAAAAAAACTTAGTTGAAGTTAAAAAATAAAATCGTCAGAAACATATAAAAGAAGAGTGTACGTAGAGGAAGAAAAATTAGAATTGATGAGAAGATAAATACACTAAGAGTATTTAATTTAATGAGAGAAAATTTATCGTTATTTACTCATTCACCCGTACAACCTCAACCAAATATTTTTTTAAAAAAAGAACTAAAAAATTGAAATTTTATTAATAATAATTACATAAATTATATATATCGTAATAATAATACATTACTTAAATTTGGGGGTTGCTTCATTTGCCTTACCTTAGGCCGCCCCTGTCTTTTAGAAGAAAAAAAAAGGTGCTTTTGAGTAGAAGTAGAAGTAGTTTTGGAGAAGTAGAAAATTGTATCTTCTCTCCAAAAACACTTTTTTGAAAAACACTTTTGAGAAAAATAACTTAGAATCACTTATTAAAAGCTTGACCAAACACTAATTGCTGCTCATAAGTGTTTTTAAAATTTATTGGCCAAACACAAATTGATTCTCACCAAAAGTACTTTTGAGTAAAGTACTTTTGAAAACTTCTCAATAAGCTGATTTGTGAAACTTGGTCAAACATGCTAAAATTAAGTTTAGAACTGTCATACAATGGGGAAAATGATTACTACAAACTGTAGCTGAAATAACACGAGTTGCACCATGTTATTTGACAACTTTAATGGTGATGTGGTTGATCACATGAAAAATGAGACATTACGCTTGATGTAACATTGTAATTCACGGTAAAAGATGAGTAGCAACTGCATAAAGCTTTCTTTTGTTGACGCATTTTATTGTTAGAAATTTAATATATTATTGTGCGCGAGTAAGTGAAAGAGAGAACGAAGCGAGGCACGAGTAATTGGTCTGCGATCGGAGAAAGCAAACCAAAAAGTACTCCCTCCGGTCACGTTTTACTTTTCACGTCCCTTAAGAAATAATAAATGAATTGCATAATTTACCATGTTACTCATATTAATTATACATATTTTATTGGATTTGAGAAAATGATTTAAAATGATAATAAATACTGTGGATAAAACAGAAAAAAATTTCTTGTCTTCTCTTGATATGCGTAAAGTGCCAAGTAAAAGTGAACATCTATTTTTAATATAACAATTAAAAGTGACAGAAAGAAGTAACAAAGAAGTATAAAAGGGGAATAATAATTAACAATTTGTCTTGGAAATGAAACATCTTAATTTTAGATTACAACAATCGATATTTGTAACTACACGAGGGCAATTGTTTCAGGATTTAACAAGCAATTCCAGTTTTAGTTTGCAATTTTTAATAAGGATTATACTAAATACGAGTAACTTTGATAACAAAGTGGCTGTAGTTTAGTGGTGAGAATTCCACGTTGTGGCCGTGGAGACCTGGGCTCGAATCCCAGCAGCCACACTTATCTTTTATACGATTCTAATGATTTTGTCACTAGTTTTTACGATTCTAATGATTTTGTCACTATTCTTTACAATTTTAATGATTTTGTCACTATTTTTTACGATTTTAATGATTTTGTTTTTCCCTTAAATGCTGGTTTTACCAGATTCAAGATTAGGACTTAGGTAGGGGTGTTCACGGTTCGGTTTGGTTGGTTTTGTCACTAGTTTTTACGATTTTAATGATTTTGTCACTATTCTTTACAATTTTAATGATTTTGTTTTTCCCTTAAATGCTGGTTTTACCAGATTCAAGATTAGGACTTAGGTAGGGGTGTTCACGGTTCGGTTTGGTTGGTTTTTTATTAAAACCAAAACCAAACCAATTTAATTGGGTTTTAAAATTTTAAAACCAAAACCAAATTAAATACAAATCATCGGTTTGGTTGTTGTTGGTTTGGTTCGATTTGGTTCGGGTTTTCGGTTCTTAATAAGCTAATGATAAGCCGATAATAGTAAAACGATACTATACAACAATATTTTAAGTACTACTAGAGCATAAATTCAAATACCTACAGTGATAGTTCTTTTAACTATTACATTTGAAACTGTAGCATATAATATAAAGCAGAGTATTAAAATTGTAGCAATAATATAAGATGTAAAACTGTATCGGGTGAACTAAGTTACAGTACATGATGGAATCAAAAGAACAAGCCAAAATAAAGGTTCCAAAGTACAAACATCACTTTGTTGAATCAATGATAAAGTATTCATTGTAACAAGTTTGAATCTTACGTTCATAAAAATCTCAAAATTTAACCTGTAGTCTTGCAATTTGAGTAGTTTTTTTTGACTTTTGTGATAGATTTTGTTGTAACTCTTCTATCAGGCAAAAGTAGATACCTAGGGTTAGAGAATTTGAGTTTCTTAAGGAAAAGAAATTAGTCAATTCCTATTACTCTAGGCTTAGGCAATCTTTTAAGATATAAGTAGTATAAACCAAAATCTATATATAATAATTAAAATACAGAAAATATTTAAAATTATTTACAAAAAGATATGATACTTTATATAAATAGTTATTAAATTTTATATATAATTTATCGGTTTGGTTCGGTTTATTTTTCGATTTTTTATAATAGAACCAAAACCAAACCAAANGGTTAGAGAATTTGAGTTTCTTAAGGAAAAGAAATTAGTCAATTCCTATTACTCTAGGCTTAGGCAATCTTTTAAGATATAAGTAGTATAAACCAAAATCTATATATAATAATTAAAATACAGAAAATATTTAAAATTATTTACAAAAAGATATGATACTTTATATAAATAGTTATTAAATTTATATACAATTTATCGGTTTGATTCGATTTATTTTTTGATTTTTTATAATATAACCAAAACAAACCCAAATTATCGATTTTTAAAATTTAAAATCAAAACCAATCCAAATCAAAAAAAATATCAATTTACTTAATCTGTTTAGTTCGATTTTCAATTTGGAACCATGAACAACCCTAGACTTAGGTACTTTGGGAAAAAAGGTGAGGCTTTGGAAATATGCGAGTCATGTGATGCACCTCGATTTTAATATCCAATGTGTCATTTACTACAGTATGGAAAAAATAGTCTGACACCTGATTTTATTTTTACCATAAATATTTGGTTAAAGTTTCAAAAATTGATAATAGCAACTCTCAGAGCCTCTTTAGAAAGCCACCTTAGGAAATGGATTTGGGTATAATTACACAACTTGATATTTTTATTTGGCCAAGTAATTACTTGGTCAGCATAAAATTGGGTGTAATTGGAGAGGTGTAATTACACTGTCCAATTCTCAAGGGGGAGATTAGAATTAATGGTAATTACAATGTGTAATTACAAGGTTGCTTTTTAGTTTCTTTCATTTTTGTTTTTATTTTAATTTTGTTTTCTTTATAACTTTTTATTTCTATTTTTTAAATTTTATTTTTACTTTTTAATTTCTTTTGAAATTTTAAAATATATTTTTCTTTGTACATTATTTATCTTTTATTTCTCAACCTTTACTTCTTGTGATTCTACGTAATTACTTATATTTTATTATTTATTTATTTTATTATTATATATTTTTGAAACTACACCTCCTATTATTAGAAATAACGAATCATTACAAACTTGGCATATAATGAGTGATGCAATTAAAGTGGAATTTCGTTGTTGAATGCGGTTATAAACTTATTATATTTTCTAATCCTAAATTGTAGTGGAACTTACTATTATTATATTGAAATTTGACATATGTTAAACTTTTTTTTTGACTTTTGAAATTGTGTTATATTCATGGTTCCAAATTGAATTTGCTTGTTTTAGTAGTGTTGGCTCACATTGCATGTTGTTCATTTTTTAGTTAGAATTGATAGATTAGTTTTGTCAAATAAATATTAATTTATCTTATCAAACATGAATTCCATGATGTTCTTACAAAACATATATTTTCAGTTTTTGTAAGTATCTAAACTAGATTTTAATAATTTGAAATATATATATATATATATATATATAAATTATTTTTACGATATTAGTTATAAATATATACCAATTAATGTATATTCACGAAAATATATACATCTTAAATACCAAATATAATATGACTTATACTTATAAAAATTTATAGGAATATATTTATTATATTAATTATTAAATTTTGATAATTACTTCATTTAAAATTTAATTTAATTGTGTAATTACACTTGTGCAAGCAAACAATAAACTTGTAATTACACTGTAATTACACTATGACAAACAAACATGTCGTCGTAATTACATAACTGTGTAATTACTAGGTTGTGTAATTACTACCCTAGTAATTATATCAATTCCAATTACCTTGTAATTTTCCAAACATACCCTTAAAGTTTATTTAGTCATTTTAAGGAGAAGTTAGATGAGTAAATTTCTTTAAAAGAACAAACTTCAGCTTTTACTTCTTAGCAAATCGAGAAACTAATCAAAGAAATTTCATCACTGTCAAATTCAGTATTGGTTTGCACGTCTCAATTGCAAACAATATAAAAAGGAATATATAAATAATAAAAAGAAGTGAAAACGTGGTTTGATATACATATATATAAGGTCGAGAGTACAAATAAAATATCTCCAAAGATTTTATATTACATTAACAAATCCTTCTGTTCTAGGTAATAACTAATGTAGTAGAGGAGTGGAGTTTAAGAGGTTTTGAATTTAAATCTTATGGAAGTATGAAGAAAAAAAAGTGTGTGCTTTGTATATCTCCTAATTTAGGTGTAACCAGCCTTTAAATATTACTGAATGTACAGATATGAGCATAAAAATTGCTTAATTTTGTATCAGCTCATAATCAGTAAACAAATTATTTCTCAATTTTTCCTCTAGTGTGCTCTTTTTCTTTTTCAGTTAAACGACACAACCAACAAGAGTTATAGTAAACTGATAAGTATTCCCTTATCTTTAATCAAAAGTCTCGGGTTCGAGCCCTGTACATGAAATCGCTTTTGTTAGTTAGCGTTTTATCTCCTAATATGAAATTTTCCAACTTGAATTAGGATTTAATCTGGTCCTAATGCGAGTATTATATATCGGGTGAGAAACCAAAAACAAAAGTTAACCGCCTCTACTACTACTAGCAGACAAGAAAAAAGTTTCTCTCGCGAGGGAAAGCAATCACTAACCTATTCTATTTTCAGTATTTTGTTAGTTTGGGCGACTCCTTCCACTTAGATATTGGAGTAGCTTGCTAGTTGCTACTATAAATTATTGTCAGTTGACTCCTTCCACGAAGTAAAGGGTCATATAAACGCCTTTAACCTACTAGAAATAGCTCAAAATACTCTTCATTCATCTTGTGGCACAAAAATGTCATTAATATTTTCTTTAATATCAAAACTGCCCCTTGGACTAACAGTTGAGTGTGGGGCTTTTTGCAAATCCACGTGGCACTTTTTAATTGGTCAACATTAAGAAAACTTTAATTAGACCCAACCCACATATTCTAATAGGGTTCTCCGACTCTTTCTTTTCTCTTCCGGTTCATTATTTAAATTTTTATTTTCTTTTCTTCCTTTCAAGTTTATTATCACAATTTTGTTGCGTAAAAAAATTTGTTCTTCTGGGGTAAGTATTAATTGACATGGTTGTATGCTTTCTTTACTTAAAAATTAGTTCCATTTTTCAAGTTGGTGTTACTGTTTTCAATTAATGTTTGGTTGTTTCATGATGTTAAAATTGGTTCTATTTATTGGGCTAAAATTCTAGTATATTTTAACATTTCTAAAGTTGCTATTTTAAAGTTAGCAGCATTTTAGCAACTGAAAAGCTATAGTTTTTGGTGTTAAAATACAGATCTTGGCACTCACTTTAATGACAAAAGCAAAAGTTGATTAATGTTGACCAATCAAAGAGTGCCACGTGGATTTACAAAAACCCCCATACAATGTTAGTTCAAATGACACTTTTGATACTAAAGAAAACGTTAATGACATTTTTGGACCAAAAGGTGGATGAGGGGCATTTTTGAACCATTTCTAATAGGTTAATGACATTCATGACCCTTTCCGTTATTTTTATGTCAATGTAATATTTTAATATTTAAGTTTCTTATTATTGTTATTGTCTTTGTTGGATTTTGTGATCATTCTATTTAAATTGCTATAAATGATATACTTTTATATATTCAATTATATTTTAACACGTTACCTTAAATGTGGACCTAATTTTTCTCATCGCTAATTCATGAAATTTAAACTCATAATATCTTTTTCACCATATACCATATTGATTTTATGATCATTTCATAATATAATTAAAGTTATTAAGATTGAGACGTTTTATCTGTATACGGGTAAAATCGGGGGCAATGTCTACCCCGATTCCCCGATGAGAGAACGACGAGAGAGCACGAAGCCGGGAGATTGCAATCTAGGTCAGAGACCCCTCGTATCGAGATCCTGGAAGAGTGAACGGTATATCCGGCATCGGACATGGTAAAACAACGCGCCTCGGGTCGAGTGTAAGTTCTAGACCTCGGGGGGCACGGTGAACGGTTATGCACGACGGCTAGAGGGCTGTAATACTCCCCCTCAACCGGATATCATGGCATGAATCTCGCTCGATATCGATTATAGATCAACAATTATCGAAAAAGAAGATTTTTACCCTTTTTATCCTTATACTAGAATTGAAACTCTCCTACTATATAAAGGGGAAGTTATTCTTTTGAAACACTCATTGTGACACGCAAATCAAAGCAATAAGAGTTTATTTTCTGCGTCTCAACTACTGTTAAAGGCTTTGTTCATTTATTCTGCTCTTCATTCACAACTGGGCTCGAACCGAGGTCCAATCAAGGACGAGGTCACTGTTCAATCTAAGTCCAGGCTTGGCCATAATATTTCAATTGGTTTGATCATTTATTTCGTCTCTAATTTATTTACCTTATATTCTTAATTATTTGTGTTGAATTAAATCACGTATCTTTAAAACCGCGTCCAAATTTAATTATTATCCAATTTTGGGGTAAACAGTTTAGCGTCCACCGAGGGGCTAAGGATAATAGTGATGATTTGACACAAATCTCCATAATACACCTTATTTTACGCTTGTTCTTTGAAATCTTAATTTCAAGTCAGCCTAAAAATACCAAACCCTCAATCTGCTCGCTTGGATGTTGACGCTGAGTCTGGCCATCACGACGAAAATAATAATTTGGTGCCCAGCACCGATGTGACTCCTGCCGATTCCAACAGTGTCCCAGCTGCTGGCCCGGTCGATGCTAACTCGCAGGTGGCCATCAACGTCAATTTGCTAACCAATCCCGAAAACAGTGTTCGCGGGGGAGCCCGACCAACAGCTCGAGAAGCGCCCGAAGGTGAAGGTAATGGGGTGAGCCTATGACTGATTTTCGAAATGTTATAGGCTCAACAAGTGGGAATAGCACAATTACATAATCAAAGACAAGCCCCCAAGCCCCCAAGGAGGAAAAGCACCCGGAGAGACGAACAAATCACCGAGAGACCGGGCAAAGCCGAGCATGGGGTAAATCTCGAGGTAATGAAAATGCATGAAGCATTGGCAAAACGGGTGGAGTCGGGTGAGAAAAGGATTAAGGCTAACGACAAGAGTACATACAACTCCAGGGTCGATCAAATCCCAGAAGCACCCCCGATATTAAAGGGACCAGATTCCAAAAATTTTATCCAGAAGCCCTTTCCTCCGAGCGTGGCACCAAAGCCGATCCCAAAGAGATTTTGTATGCCCGACATCCCAAAATATAATGGGACCATAGATCTAAATGAGCATGTGACCTCCTACACATGTGCAATCAAGGGGAACGATTTGGAAGATGATGAGATCGAGTCAGTGTTGCTAAAGAAGTTTGAGGAGACTTTGTCCAAGGGAGCAATGATATAGTATCACAACCTGCCCTAAAATTCCATTGACTCGTTTGTTATGCTTGCAGATAATTTCGTAAAGGCCCATGCCGGGGCCATCAAGGTCGAGACCAAAAAGTCAGATCTTTTCAAGGTCAAACAGAGGGATAACGAGATACTCATGGAGTTCGTGTCGAGGTTCCAGATGGAACGAATGGACCTATCACCAGTTGCAGATGATTGGGCCGTTCAAGCATTCACTCAAGGGCTCAATCCCTGAAGTTCCTTGGCCTCTCAACAACTAAAACAAAATTTGGTGGAGAACCTGACGGTAACCTGGGTCGACGTCGACAACAGGTACCGGTCGAAGAACAGGGTCGAGGACAACCAACTCGGGGCCCCTTCTGGACCAGTTTACCTCGTTAGGGCCGATGATAGATCTAAGAGATCCATTGATCAAGAGCCAAGACCGTTCCGAGATCGGTATCCACGGACCGAATAGGAAATGGATCCGGACGTCACCCCACAAGAAACGAGAAAAAAAGTGATCAAGGGCTCGGTGGTCGTGGTCTGATGAGCAAGAATGGGTTCGACAGGCCGCTCGGGAGTAGGGTAGCACTGAGATTGTCGAAGTACAACTTCAACATGGATGCTTCCATCATCGTGTCAGCCATAGGGTGCATCAAAGAGACCAAGTGTCCCCAACCATTGCAGTCCGATCGTAATTTGATGTGTAAGTATCACGTCACTCATGGTCACAGGACCGAAGATTGCCGACAGTTAAGAGAAGAAGTTGCCCGGTTATTCAACAATGGGCACATCCGAGAATTCCTGAGCGAGCGAGCCAAAGACCCCTTCAGGAACAGGGACGCCAACAAACAGGTCGAACAAGAGGAGCCTTAGCACGTGATCAATATGATCATAGGAGGATCCGACGTTCCTCAAGGACCAATGATAAAACGCACTAAAGTATCTATCACAAGGGAAAAATGCACCCGGGATTATGCTCCGGAGGGAGCCATTTCGTTCAGCAACAAAGATACCGAGGGCATCGTACTGCCTCACAATGATGCACTAATAATATCCGTACTTATCAATAAACCTCGATTTAAATGTGTGCTGATTGATCCAGGTAGCTCGGCCAACATTACCAGATCAAAGGTCGTAAAGCAATTGGGGTTACATGACCAAATAGTACCGGCAGTTCGGGTATTAAACGGATTTAACATGATGTGTAAGACCACGAAAGGAGAGATAACCTTGCCAGTAAACACCGCCAAAACAACCCAAGAAAAACAAATCTACGTGATCGAAGAGGACATGAGGTACAATACTCTATTCGGACGACCATGGGTCCACAACATGAGGGCGGTACCCTTGACCTTGCACCAGGCGTTGAAATATCCCGCACCGGGGAGGGGAGTCAAAATGGTCTGCGGAGAACAGCCGGCCACAAGAGAGATGTTTGTCGTCGATGAGGTAATCCCGGTGCCCGCGGTTTCGATATCAAGGAGCACGAAGCCGACTAAAAAGAAGAGATTAAATAGCAATCGCCGATACCGGCCTCGGTCGAACCGGAGAAACAGGAAAAACGATAAGCAAACGAGGAGGACGATTATGGCATCCCTGTATCATTCATAGCTCCTGATGACACACACATCACCAAATCAATAGTTAAAGAGTTAGAGCAAGTCATATTAATCAAGTATCTACCGGATCGAAAGGTATACCTGGGCACAGGGTTAATCCCCGAGCTCAGGAAAAAACTTATTGATTTTCTTAAAGCTAACACCGATTATTTCGCTTGGTCCCATCTTGACATGACAGGTATCCCACCGGAGGTAACCACTCACAAGCTGAGTTTGGACCCGAAGTTCCATCTGGTTAAGCAGAAGAGGAGACCGCAGTCCGAGATCAAACATGCATTCATCAAGGATGAGGTATCCAAACTTCTAAAAATAGGATCCATCCGGGAAGTCAAATACCCATATTGGTTAGCTAGCGTAGTGGTAGTACCTAAAAAAGGAAACAAACTAAGAGTGTGCGTGGATTATAAAGACCTAAACAAAGCATGCCCTAAGGATTTTTTTCCCTTTGCCTAACATCGATCAAATGATCGACACTATGGCCGGGTACGAGATACTCAGTTTTCTCGACGCTTACTCCGGGTACAACCAAATTTGGATGGACCCGGACGACCAAGAAAGGACTTCTTTTATAACCAAATTCGGCACATACTGCTATAATGTAATGCCGTTTGGATTAAAGAACGTCGGTGCCACCTACCAACGCCTAGTAAACCGGATGTTCGAAGAACAAATAGGGAAATCAATAGAAGTTTATATTGACGATATGTTGGTCAAGTCCCTGCAAGCAGAGGACCACTTGAAACATTTATAGGAAACTTTCGACATACTAAGGAAATACAACATGAAGCTAAACCCAGAGAAATGCGCATTCGGGGTCAGTTTGGGCAAATTCCTCGGGTTCATGGTGTCCAATCGGGGGATAGAGATCAACCCCGACAAAAAAAGGCCATAGAGTACATCACCATAGTGGAAAACATCAAGGCAGATCAAAGACTGATCGGGCGTATAGCCGCATTGGGCCGGTTCATCTCGAGGTCCTCGGACAAGAGTCATCGATTCTTCTCACTATTGAAGAAGAATAATAACTTTTCCTGGACTCCGAAATGCTAGCAATCTTTGGAAAAACTCAAAAGTACATGTCAAGCCCCCATCTATTGCACATTCCGAAGGCAGATGAGCAGTTGTACCTCTACTTGGCGGTTTTCGAGGTGGCGGTAAGTAGTGTCTTGGTATGGGAGAAAGAAGGTATGCAATTTCCTATTTACTATGTCAGTATAACTATAGGCGATGACGAATCGAGGTATCCTCACCCGAAAAAGTTAGCACTCGCTTTGATAAGCGCTTCCAGGAAGCAAAAGTCGTACTTTCAATGCCACCCTATATGTGTTGTAACCTCTTAACCGCTGAGGAATATCATGCATAAGCCTGAGCTATCGGGCCGATTGGCCAAATGGACAGTAGAGATTAGCGGGTACGAATCGAGTACAAACCCCGAACTGCCATAAAATCTCAGATTTTGGCAGATTTCCTGGACGACTTTATGCGAGCCTTAATACCCAAAGTCAAAAAGGAATTACTACTCACCTCGGGGACTAATTCGGGAATATAGCCCCTATTCACGGACGATGCCTCCAACGCGAAAGGGTCCGGGCTCGATATCGTATTAACACCACTTGTGGGAAGCATAATCAGACAGTCTATTAGAACTGTAAAATTGACTAAAAATGAAGCCAAGTATGAGGCCATAATTGTAGGTCTGGAACTGGCTAAAAGTCTTGGGGCTGAAGTGATCGAAGCCAAATGCGACTCCCTCCTCGTCGTAAATCAAGTTAACGGGACGTTTGAAGTAAAAGAAGAACGGATGCGGAGGTACTTGGAAAAATTACAGGTGACCCTGCACCAATTCAAGGAATGGACTCTGCAACATGTACCCCGAGATCAAAACAGTGAGGCTGATGCACTGGCCAACTTGGGGTTGTCTGTCGACTCCGATGAATTCAGCTCGGGTAGTGGTACAACTGATGAACTCGGTGGTAGAAGAAGGTCACGCCGAAGTAAACTCGACAAGTTTGACTTGTCATTGGAGAAACTAATACATAGACTACCTGAAGACATGAAAATTGCCTTCAGATCCCAAGAAATCGAGAGCCCTGCTCACCAAAGCTGCCAGATTTTGCTTAGTCGAAGGGGCATTGTTCAGGAGATCCTTCTTCAGCCCACCGGCCAGATACTTAGGGCCAGGAGAGACCGAATATGCCATGATAGAAGTTCACGAGGGCACTTGCGGGAACCAATCGGGGGTGGAATCCTTAGTTCGAAAGCTAATCAGAGTCGGCTACTACCGGAATAAAATGGAAAAGGATGCGAAAAACTTCGTACGAAAATGTGACAAGTGCCAAAGACATGCCCCGATGATCCATCAACCGGTAGAGATACTCCACTCGGTCCTGTCTTCGTGGACATTTATGAAGTAGGGAATGGACATCGTCGGTCCTCTGCCATATGCACCCGGTAAAGCTCAATTTATACTATTCATGATCGATTATTTTTCCAAATAGATCAAGGCTTGATCTCGTCCAAGTTACACCTCTATTTGAGGTTATGAAACTGTCTATGCAATAGTAATACCCAGCAGAGAGTCGAGGTCGAATTCCATAGGGAGCTATATGAATGGGATTTAGAACTATCTTAAATTACACTTCCACAAATTTGGTTGATTCTAGATCTAGTTTAAACTAAGATTGCAAGATAAATAATTAAAACTAAGAAATTGTTTTTGTTGTTGCTTTCAAATAGTGTAAAAGGCCTAGGGCTATGACCTTCACCTAGGTGTTTGCCTAACGGGTTGTATACTTTAAAGCTTGTTTCATTGGTCGGGGTGTATTATAGGTATCAGCACTCAAGTACCCATTCAATACCTCTCGGTAAGAGAGTGATTTTGCCCAATTTGGCTTTCTCAAGTCCAAATGGGTATTGAAAAAAATAGTTGATAAAATGTTCAAGTCGGGTTTTAGTATCTCTAGGTTCTACCCTTCAATTGGGACTATCAATCTCTTGATTTTATCCCAAATTCTTGTTAGCCAAGTTTTCCTAGACTAAGTCTCTCTTTCTCAAAAAGAGACCAAGTCAAATAGGCATGAACTAATGTTTGCAACCATTAATTCTACAATCAAAATCAAGAACAAGGCTAAATAATAAACTCCCAACCATAAATAAGCCATAAATCAAACACCTATTAGGTTTACACACTAGGGTTGGGTCACAACCCTAGTTAGAAATCTAGCTACTCATAATTGGTGTAGAAGAAAATAAAAGAGAAAATATGATAAAACTCATATTGCAAGATTAAAAGATAAAAATCCAATGTTAAATGACCAAAGTAAGCTAAAGTTGCCTAAAGAGGCAAGTAAAAACGGCTACATGACTTTCAATATTCCAAGCTTGACCTAATTTCGTGAAACTAGTCTATTTATACAAAGCTGAAATTTTCGGACAAAAATACTTTTTCGGAGGTTCTGCGGCCGCACAATTCCATGTGCGGTCTGCACTTCTCTTCAGTCTTGATAGGAGTTGACCCTGCGGTCACACAATTCTGGATTGCGGCCGTATCTCTCATATTTTGCGGTCTGCACAATTCTTGGTGCGGCCGCACGGGGCTCTTTTGCGGACCGCATATTTCTGAGTGCGGTCACGTAGCTGATTTCTGTGGCCGCACAATTATTGTGCGGTCCGCATTTCTTTTTGAGTTTGAAATGAGACTCTCTGAACTTTAGCTCTTGCATAGCTTCTGTGACCTCACAATAACTATGCAGTCCGCACTTTGTACTTGGACTCTGTTAAATTTCCTTCATTTTCTGCGGCCGCAGATGAGAATCTGCGGTCCGCACTTGAGCTTCTGTGCATGATTTTTGTCCTTGAATTCAGATCACTCCTTTTTGAGTTGGCTTTCATCTTAGTAGCTCATTTTACAATACTCCTACAATTAAGCATATTTTATCAGTTTTCGGAAATATAATTAAGCACTTTTGGACTACAACGAAAGCTAAAAGGCGCTAATAAATAGTTGAAATCCCATGGTTTTCGGGAAGGCTACATGGACATTATAGAAATGTTTTATTTTTTCTCCTTATTCTAGATCGTGCAATTGAGCTTGAATCTAAGATGTTGCTTAACTCATGCATTATCTCCATTGGCAGAAACATGGTGAACATACGCGGTAGCAACATGAACAAAGAAGCTACTCATGTGCCCGACGCGGCTTCGGGAGGGACCCTTACTAGACTTAGGGGCCGACCTACTAAGGATGTAAAGGCGCGAACTATGCCAGTTCATCTAGCTCCTCGAATGGTGGATGAGCATGAGGAAGAAGTTGATGAGGCACCTGCCCCACCTCAAGTGCCAAACCGCTTTGATGAGACCCTTCTCGGCATAAGGAAGGCCATGGATACTTTTGCAGAGCTCATGGGTATACAAACCCAACAAAACCTACAGATGGGTATTCAAGCTCTCCAATAGGGAGGCATGAGAGCACCAGTGATTGAGGACATGGCACAATTGGCCATGAAGTTGGTAAGGCTTGGATCACCGACATTTACGGGAACAGATCCTTTTGCTGACCCACAAGATTTTCTTGAGGGGACAGATAAGGCCACTACCTTGCTAGGAGTGAAAGATCATTGAGTTGTTAGGTTAGCAGCCTACCAGTTTAAAGATGTGGCTGACCTCTGGTTCAAAGGGGTGGAGAACAGTATACCGGATGCACCTACAATGACTTGGGAAGAATTCACCAAATGTTCATCAAGAAGTGGTTACCACCAGGAGTTAGGGCTGCTCTTGCAGTATCATTTAAGACTTTAAAGCAAGATACTATGTTCATTTCAGTGTACAACATTAAGTTTGAGAGGTTATCTCGCTATTCTCCCCACCTCATCCCCACAGATGATGACAAGATTGATCATTTTGCTCGTGGGTTGATTCCGAGTAATCGAAATTGTCACGACCCAAACCGATGGGCCGTGACGAGCATCCGGTACCTTACTCAACCGAGTACCAACATAACATATCTTTTGTATCATACTATCATAGGTAATTGAGTCGGAGAGGCTTTCATGAGATAAGTAGAATAAAACATAAGGAAATACTCAATATAGGGTGACCCAAGTTGATATACTGACTTATACATATAACGTGCTGGCCTATAAGGCCATACCAATATCCATATACATGACATCTGTCTACAAGCCTTTAAGAGTAAATAAATATCATAAAGGTCGGGACAGAGCCCTGCCATACCAAACAATACATATTCAAATCATACTAACCAAATAGGCAACTCCGGAGCAAGTGGAGTGCACAAACACCTTCTGCTGAGCTGATGGCCTACTAGGAGAACTCTCAACCTGTCTATCGAGACCCGCGGGCATGAAACGCAACGTCCCTGGGCAAAAGGGATGTCAGTACAAATAAAGTACCGAGTATGTAAGGCATGACAGTAGTATATAAAAGACATGAAAGAAACATATAGTAAATAACTCAATCTGAAATTCTGAATAGCTCTGTGAATCATGAAAACTTATAATGTCATGCATGTGCATATAAATGTCATACAATGCATAGATATATGCATTCATAACATCATCAAGCCTCTAAGGGCATCCCATCATATCATCTAGGCCACTGTGGGCAAAATCATCAACGTATACCAGCTGATCAGGTGGTGGTGCGTATATAACGCCATAACCTTTTCCCATATCCCATATACATATAATATACGCATATATAATGCCTTCTGGTCATGGGTCAATGTACATGTATAAATGTATGAAATGCATAAGAAATACGTTAATAAGATTTCTCGAATATCATAAAATCAATATGCCTTTCAGACAAACTTTATCAAATACGTATTTTTCTGAGACCCATGAACAAAGGATATAATAATAATTCACACGGGGAATCAATAATATAGACAGTCCTAGTATTTCTATGAATAGAGTCATTTATGAAAGTTGCGTATTTTGCTCGTTTCGTTTGTATAATCTGGATCATGCCAAAAGGAAAAAGGGGATAGCCTTAACATACCTTAACTCCGTTGAGTCCTTAATACCTTCCAAGAAATTCTTCAAACAACTCAAATTAATCTACCACATCATAAGGAGATTCAACATCAGTGTTGAGTAAAGGCTAAGTCCTCAACTTAAACTAGTAGCTCATTTACGTAAATTTAGGCAGCATTTTTCCTGTAACTAGGCCCTCCTCCAATATCATATACCAACCACAACAAGATCACAACAATAACAAAATGTAAGCATCATTTTCCAACCTTATCTCCATCACAACATACCACAAAACAACCTACACGCCCTAATTACTTCATACATAAAACAACAACCAAAGTAGTGTCAAACAACTTAATAAAATATAACAATGAACGAGCAGCCCACCATTCCGTCATTATGTGGTGTTTCTCCACACAATTTGTCCTCCAAAACTCCATTAAACAGTAAAAAAATATACAGCCCAAAGGCAACATGAAACAACCCACAAAACAGTCCACTACAAGTCAAATAACTCGAACTCACGGCTTTCGATCACTGTCCCGTGAGTTCTAACTATTAGGAAACGAATTTATCAACATTTCTTGATATTTAAATACTTAAATACAGAAAGTAAATATTTTCTTAACTATGAAGTACCTTCCAAAACTCAAACTACAAAGAAAAAGAGAGGCGATATAGCGATACTTAAGTCGTATGGATCATTTTAATGTTATCGCTTCTTGATTTCGTGCCTGGGATGATAATATTGTTTGAAGCTCTTGTAGAGAGCTTAAGAGTAAATTTAGGGGTGTTATTTGTGCGAGCTATCTATAAAAATGGAGAAAGAGACGAGATGGGATATAAATATCCCATTTTTTTAAAAGTCAAAAAGGTGTTACTTGGCACCCTATGATTGACCCTTCTTCCAATGCTTATAACTTTATATACGGGTATTGTATGAATGAATGGTTAAGTGTGTTGGAAACTACATTCCAAAACCTTCAATTTTATATATAATATGTCCCAAAAATACCTCATATAGCACATGAAATATATTTCTTAAAAAGCTCCGTTACATGGCAAATTCTTAGTCGGTGTTTCCGCAACTTTAATCCGATTTTTTCCAAACTTCATATTTTCTATCAAAACATCATATATAGACATATTATGACTTTAAAATCATTTAAATCATGATTAACAAGTCTCATATTCATTACACCACCTTGGGATACACAGGGTGTAACAATCTTCCCCTTTAGAAATATTGGTCCTCGAATGTTAAACTCCCAGAAATCTATAGAAATTTTGGCAGTGTCTCCTCTGTAATGGTACTAATACCAACTTGTCACACATCAAACCCAAAAATACAAAGCCACACATGGCCACAATCATCAATAACACCAATGGCCTCACACGACCAATAACAATATCTAACATAAGAATCAAGTACCATATACATACCTAAAGGTTGTGATGTCTTAGTCTGATCCTTCTCCGGAAGTAGAAACAAGTGAGAATACCTAGTCTTCATTTCTTCTTCAGCTTTCCAAGTCATCTCCTCCACATTATTGTTAATCCAAAGTACTTTAATCGAAGCTACATCCTTAGTTCTTAATCTCTGAACTTGTCTATCTAGTATAGCAATGGGAGCTTCCTCATATAATAGTTGCTCTGTAACCTGAACATCGTCAACTGGAATGATTTTAGAGGGATATCCAATACACCTACGGAGCATAGACACATGAAATACTAGATGTACAAACTCTAATTTGGAAGGCAAGCTTAACTCATATGCTATTTGGCCTACTCTACATATAATCTTATAAGGTCCAATGAACCGAGGGCTAAACTTTCCTTTCTTACTGAATCTCATAACGCCTTTCATCGGTGACACCTTTAGGAATACCCAGTCATTTACCTGAAACTCCAAGTCTCGTCGTCGATTTTCTGCTTAGGACTTATGATGACTCTGTGCTGCTAATAGCCTTTCCCTTATAAGCTTAATCTTCTCAACTGCCTGTTGTAGCAACTTTGGTCCTACTAACTTAGTTTCCCCAATCTCGAACCATCCTATAGGAGACCTACACTTTGGTCCGTAAAGAGCTTTGTATGGAGCCATCTGAATGGTGGAATGATAACTATTATTATATGCAAACTCAATAGGTGGAAGATGGTCATCCCGGCGACCCATGAAGTCCATCACACAAGCCCGTAGCATATCCTCCAATGTCTGAATAGTACATTCAACCTGACCATTTATCTGGGGATGAAATATTGTACTAAGACTTACCTGAGTCCCCAATTCTTTTTGGAAGGACCTCCAGAAATTACCTGTAAACTGAGCACCTCTATCTGAGATAATAGATATAGGGACACCATGGAGTCATACTATCTCTCTAATGTAAAGCCTTGCATAATTCTCTGCTGAGTAGGTAGTCCTGACAAACAGAAAATAGGCTGCTTTTGTAAGTCTATCGACAATAACCTATATAGCATCGAACTTACATTGGGTACGAGGTAAGACTATGATGAAATCCATATTAATCACTTCCCATTTCCAAGTCGGAATCTCTATAGCCTATAATAATCCACATGGTTTTTGATGCTCAATCTTAACCTGCTGACAATTAGGGCACTGAGCAACAAACTCTGATATATCCTTCTTCATTTTGTCCCACAAGTATATTCTCCTAATATCATGATACATCTTCGTTGCTCCTGGATAAATAGAATAATGAGAATAGTGAGCTTCTCCCATAACCTGCTGGCATAACCCTACCACATTCGAACACATAATCGACCTCGATATTTGAGGACTCCATCTCCTGTAATCTCAAATAGTGCATTCTCATTTTTAGGGGATGTATCTATGTAATGAGATAGCACAGGATCCTCATACTGGCGTTCCTTCACTTCAGTTACTAAAGAGGATGTTGTCGTGTCCTGAATAGTAATTCTGGTATCACCTGAGTCCAGTAATCGAACTCCAAGACTAGCTAGCTGATGAATCTCATGGGTTATCCCACACTTCTCTGGCTGTAAATATGACAGGCTACCCTTAGATCTACGGCCGAGGGCATCGGCTACTATATTCGCCTTCCCCGGATGGTATAAAATATCAATGTCATAGTCTTTCAGTAGCTCCAACCATCTCCTTTGGCATAAATTTAATTCCTTTTGATTGAAGCTATATTGAAGGTGCTTATAATCCATATAGATATCAACATGAATGCCATACAAATAGTGCTTCCACATCTTTAGTGCATGAATCACCGCGGCTAACTCTAAATCGTGGGTTGGATAATTCTTCTCGTGCTTTCTTAGTTGTCTTTAAACATAAACAATTACTTTTTATGGCCGTTCTGCCACTTGTTGCATGAATACATGGCTTATCTCATTGCCCACAAATACTGAAATTTCCTATAACTCATATGATCTCAAATATCAACTTTTGATTTTTTTTTCCGTTCATTAGCCACGTTAGGTGCCACTTTCTTATGGAGTGCATATAATGTTGTAGTGAGACTGTTGTTACAAGATCATTTATTCTTTATGCCACTATGCTTAAGTTGAAGCCTTCTTCCTTATTTCCTCGGCTAGTCTTTCTTTGTAGACTTGGGGGGGACCCTTTGATTCCTGTAAGGCTGCGATCTTATTACATCGTATCCTCGAAAGAACTTTTGACGTTCTTACTCACCTATAATTATCCTTAATTACTTACCTTCGCACCCTTGTACTCGTAAGGTTGATTCTGAAATGAAATTTTTGGACTGTCTCCTCAGTGACACCATTATTGTTTTTCTTAACAATTATACGATACCTTTAGCAACCCCAACTCCTATCTGAATATTTCTTAAGGATTACGATGCCATCATATTTGTGAGACTGAATTCCCTATGTTGGGTTTTGCTATGTTTATCTTGCACAACCTACTGATTTGTCTGTATCCTCTTGTTTAGCCATGGCTAGGTTCTTCCAGAATCAACTACTAACTACACGTTAGTCCATTTTCATATCTATATTTTGCGTAATCTCTCTTAGGTTATATCCTTTGTGTTAACTTACCCCGCACACTGGTTTCTTATGTATCCAGTGTTCATTTGCACTTATTTATCAATAACATCTAATGATGGAACCCTTTCTGCCTCTCCCCGTCGTCATGCTTACATAATGTTCTGGAGTCGTATTATATCCGTAGGATCTGAATAAATGCAATCTCATTCCTTTTGCCTTTCTACCACATTCTTCCTTTACTATTCCATAGTTACCTTAACCACACAACTCTGACTTAATACCATATCACACCATCTTCCCCCCCCCCCAGGGGAGTACTAACATTTATTGCTATGAAGATTTACCTATAAATGTTTCACCTCTTCATATTTGACGTCCTTTCACATCTTCACGGACTCTTACTTGCCTTGCGTTAACCTTTCTGTACCAGGGATAATTTAATTTCTTACACCCAAAGGTGACACCTAGTGTAACTCACACACTTAGTCCCTTAATCTTAACTCTGCTCACAACGCTTGTTTTAGGGAAACGTCTTCCTGTATGACCTTTAAAAGTTATTCTTCTGTTGTCTATTCAATTATCGCCCAGAACGTGATCTCTGAAATTCTCACAATGTCAACTATTATCAAATCCTTTGGTCCCTAATTCATGTTTAGTTTATCTTATTCACTAGCCCATACTAATTTCTATTACTCCTGGGGTCTAACTTTTCCTTCTGGTAATCATGTATGAGTTACCAACTCATTTCTCGAAATGGGGACATGACTTTATGGCTTATACTCTTTTATTGTCTCAAGTCTTGTAACTTCTTGTCTTTTCCTTCACTTGACTATAGAATCTGTAGTCTTGTCATGTTTTGATTTACCGTTATCATCCATTTATCACATCTTACTCATAATGCTTCATTTACTTTCTTTTTATTCTCCTGCTAATATTTTTATCTATCACTTTATTATGAAAACTTTTTCAAAATATTCTTTCACTTTTAGCCCCCCCTTGATTCAACTCACTGGCTCTTAGGGTCTCCTAACACTCTCTCTTTACTAGGGACGAGAGTCATACAAAGGTAAATGTTTATCCCTTCTAGGATTCCAATGCCAATCTTCTGAAATTTCTGAATATTTTAGTATTTATATCTGATTGTACTATTCTACAGTGCACCATCTGGGTGCCTCACAAGGAGAACCATTATCACGTTTGCAATATCCCTCGGAAATATAAGCTAATGATAACAATCCATCCACAATTTTGGGTTACTCTAACCCCAGCTGGATGCTGATATCCCATCATTCTCTTAAATTATATATGTTAGCTCCCACATGGCATAACTGAAATGGGTGTTGTCAAGTGAATATATCTTTGTTATTGTTGAAAGTAACTCAGAATGCTTATATTTATCTGCTTGAATTGTAAATACAGACAATCTTTACTAACTTCGTACCTCGTATCCTTCTTCACCTAGCTTCTTTTACTTGTTGAAACTTGTATCTACTTTCTGATTCTCTAGTTGCTTTTTACCATAAGGGTAGATAGATATTCATGCCTTGGGTCTCCTTATCAAGAGGCTCACACGTCGTAGTACACACATATATACTGAAGGCCTTACATTTACTCATCATAAGCATGATGTAAAATCGAGTTTCTCTGACTCAACACTTCCACAACCACATTTAATCTCTTACCAACTGTCTTTCTGGATGTAGATGTCGTTGTATAACGAATAAAATAGAACTTAGGAGTTTGAATTTCTTACAATCGGACTCTACCACACGATCTAAAGTAAGAATAAAGAGTGACAATCCTAAATGCCACGTAGCATCCTGCTTATAAGTGTGGTGCACAACACACCCATAACCAAGACTCTACTAGACACAACTTGTAGACTCCCTAGGACAGAACTGCTCTGATACCACTTTTGTCACGACCCAAACCGATGGACCGCGACGGGAACCCGGTACCTTACTCATCCGAGTACCAATGTAACATATCTTTCATATCATACTATCATAGGTAATTGAGTCGGAGAGGCTGTCGTGAGATAAGTAAAATAAAACATGAGGAAATACTCAATATAGGGTGACCCAACTTGATATACTGACTTACACATATGACGTACTGGCCTATAAGGCCATACCAGTATCCGTATCTATGACATCTATCTACAAGCCTCTAAGAGTGCATAAATATCATAAAGATCGGGACAGAGCCCGCCATACCAAACAATATATATTCAAATCATACTGACCAAATAGGCAACTTCGGAGCAAGTGGAGCCTTCTGCTGAGCTGATATCCTACTAGGAGAGCTCTCAACCTGTCTATCGGGACCCGCGGGTATGAAATGTAGTGTCCCCAGACAAAAGGAACGTCAATACAAATAAAGTACCAAGTATGTAAGGCATGACAGTAGTATATAAAAGACATGAAAGAAACATGGAGTAAATAACTCAACCTGAAATTCTGAATAGCTCTGTGAATCATGAAAATTTATAATGTCATGCATGTGCATATAAATATCATACCATGCATAGGTATATGCGTTCATAACATCATCAAGCCTCTAGAGGCATCCCATTATATCATCTCGGCTACTGTGGGCAAAATCATCAATGTATACCAGCTGATCAGGTGGTGGTGCGTATATAACGCCATAACCTTTTCCCATATCCCATATACATATAATATACGCGTATATAACGCCTTCTGGTCATGGGTCAATGTACATGTATAAATGCATGAAATGCATAAGAAATACGTTAATAAGATTTCTCCAATATCATAAAATCAATATGCCTTTCGGACAAACTTTATCAAATACGTATTTTTCTAAGACCCATGAACAGAGGATATAATAATAATTCACACGGGGAATCAAGAATATAGATAGTCCTAGTATTTATATGAATAGATTCATTTATGAAAGTTGTGTATTTTGCTCGTTTCGTTTGTATCATTTGGATCATGCCAAAAGGAAAGAAGGGATAGCCTTAACATACCTTAACTCCGTTGAGTCCTTAATACCTTCCAAGAAATTCTTCAAACAACTCAATTCAATCTACCACATCATAAGGAGATTCAACATCAGTGTTGAGTAAAGGCTAAGTCCTCAACTTAAACTAGTAGCTTATTTACGTAAATTTGGGCAGCATTTTCCCTATAACTAGGCCCTCTTCCAATACCATATACCAACCACAACAAGAACACAACAATAATAAAANCACATATGACGTACTGGCCTATAAGGCCATACCAGTATCCGTATCTATGACATCTATCTACAAGCCTCTAAGAGTGCATAAATATCATAAAGATCGGGACAGAGCCCGCCATACCAAACAATATATATTCAAATCATACTGACCAAATAGGCAACTTCGGAGCAAGTGGAGCCTTCTGCTGAGCTGATATCCTACTAGGAGAGCTCTCAACCTGTCTATCGGGACCCGCGGGTATGAAATGTAGTGTCCCCAGACAAAAGGAACGTCAATACAAATAAAGTACCAAGTATGTAAGGCATGACAGTAGTATATAAAAGACATGAAAGAAACATGGAGTAAATAACTCAACCTGAAATTCTGAATAGCTCTGTGAATCATGAAAATTTATAATGTCATGCATGTGCATATAAATATCATACCATGCATAGGTATATGCGTT
>AWOL01S0013683.1:69392-110064 GCA_000715115.1 Nicotiana otophora
GTATACCAGCTGATCAGGTGGTGGTGCGTATATAACGCCATAACCTTTTCCCATATCCCATATACATATAATATACGCGTATATAACGCCTTCTGGTCATGGGTCAATGTACATGTATAAATGCATGAAATGCATAAGAAATACGTTAATAAGATTTCTCCAATATCATAAAATCAATATGCCTTTCGGACAAACTTTATCAAATACGTATTTTTCTAAGACCCATGAACAGAGGATATAATAATAATTCACACGGGGAATCAAGAATATAGATAGTCCTAGTATTTATATGAATAGATTCATTTATGAAAGTTGTGTATTTTGCTCGTTTCGTTTGTATCATTTGGATCATGCCAAAAGGAAAGAAGGGATAGCCTTAACATACCTTAACTCCGTTGAGTCCTTAATACCTTCCAAGAAATTCTTCAAACAACTCAATTCAATCTACCACATCATAAGGAGATTCAACATCAGTGTTGAGTAAAGGCTAAGTCCTCAACTTAAACTAGTAGCTTATTTACGTAAATTTGGGCAGCATTTTCCCTATAACTAGGCCCTCTTCCAATACCATATACCAACCACAACAAGAACACAACAATAATAAAATGTAAGCATCGTTTTCCAACCTTATCTCCATCACAATATACCACAAAACAACCTACACACCCTAATCACTTCATACATAAAATGACAACCAAAGTAGTGTCGAACAACTTAATAAAATATAACTACGAATGAGCAGCCTACCATTCCGTCATTATGTGGTATTTCTCCACATAATTTGTCCTCCAAAACTCCATTAAATAGTATAAAAATATACAGCCCAAAGGCAACACAAAACAGCCCACAAAACAGTCCACTACAAGTCAAATAACTCGAACTCACGGCTTCCGATCACCGTCCCGTGAGTTCTAACTATTAGGAAACGAATTTATCAAACATTTCTTGATATTTAAACACTTAAATACATAAAGTACACATTTTCTTAACTATGAAGTACCTTCCAAAATTCAAACTACAAAGAAAAAGAGAGGTGATATAACGATAATTGCGTCGTAGAGATCGTTTTAATGTTATCGCTTCTTGATTTCGTGCCTGGGATGATAATATTGCTTGAAGCTTTTGTATAGAGCTTAAGAGTAAAGTTAGGGGTGTTATTTGGGTGAGATCTCTGGAAAAATGGAAAAAGAGACGAGATGGGATGTAAATATCCCATTTGTTTAAAAGTAAAAAAGGTATTACTTGCACCCTTTGATTGTCCCTTCTTCCAACGCTTATAATGTTTTATCCGGGTATCGTATGAATGAAAGATTAAGTAAGTTGGAAACTACATTCCAATACCTTCAATATGGTATATAATATGTCCCAAAAAGACCTCATATATCACACGAAATATATTTTTCAAAAAGCTCTGTTACATGGCAAATCCTTAGTAGGTGTTTCCGCAACTTTATTCTGATTTTCCCAAACTTCATATTTTCTATCTGAACATCATATATAACCATATTATGACTTTAAAAGCATTTAAATCGTGATTAACAAGTCTCATATTCATTACGTCACCTTGGGGCGCACAGGGTGTAACAGAAAGGATGCGGCTAGTGGAAGGAGGAACACTACTTATGCTAACTTCGTGGACTTGGCTATGGATCTTGAAAGGATTCATCAAGAGGAAAAGGTCAATAGGGAATAGAACAAGAAGGACCGTACCTTTGGTACTTTTGGTGCAGTAGCTAGCTCGGGAAAAGTTCAGGATAGCAGGGGGCCATCAGGTCCACCACAGTCTATAATACAGACCGCTTTTAGTGGCTGACCAATGGCACATAATTTGGGACATGGATGTCAGACTAGACCAGCTCATAGTGACCGTAGGACTACTCAACAGGTTCAGAGTAGCATGGGCTAACGTCCCAGATATTCTGACTCTCATCCGGTGATTCGAGGCCCATGCTATGGGTGTGGTCAGATAGGCCACATAAAGAGGTTCTGCCCCAATGGGAAACAGGGATCGAGGTCCTAACCAACAACTTCCATGGCTACTACTTCAGCTACACCACCCACACATCGGGGAAATGGGACCAAGGCAGGCATAATGCAAGAAAGGCACATCAGACAGGTGCTACTTCTATGGGGACTCAACCTTGCTTCTATGCTATGCCTACTAGTCCTACTGCAGAGGCTTCGGATGCTATTGTCATAGGTATACTCACTGTTTGCACATTTGATGCTTATGCTCTTATGGATCCTGGATCCACGTTTTCCTATGTTACCCCATACTTTGATTTGAATTTTGGGATAGAGCTAGAATAATTACTTGAACCATTTTTTGTGTCTAATCCGGTTGGAGATTCTGTTATTTCTTCTTGGGTCTATAGGGGTTGTGTAATTATAGTACAGGATCGAGAGAACACAACAAATCTTATTGAGCTAGAAATGGTTGACTTTGACGTAATTATGGGGATGGATTGGTTATTCAAGTGTTATGCTACCCTTGATTGTCGTGCTAAAGTAGTCAAGTTTAAATTCCATAACGAACCGGTTCGTGAATGGAAGGACAATATTATTGAACCACGAGGTAAGTTTATTTCTTATCTTAAGGAGAAAAAGATGATTTCCAAGGGATGCCTCTACCACTTAGTCAGAGTTACAGACATGGATGTTGAGGTACTAAATCTTCAATATGTACTAGTTGTTTGAGTTTTTGGAGGTCTTTCCTAATGAACTTTTGGGTATTCCGCCGGACCGTGTTATCGATTTTGGGATAGATGTGGCATCGGATACACAACCGATATTTATTCCCCCGTATCGAATGGCTCCGGCAGAGTTGAAAGAATTGAAGGAGCAATTGAAAGACCTTCTTGATAAAGGGTTCATTAGACCGAGTGTCTCGCCATGGGGTGCACCCGTTTTATTTGTGAAAAAGAAATACGGATCTTTAAGAATGTGTATTGACTATCGACATCTTAACAAGGCAACTATCAAGAATAGGTATCCATTGCCTCAGATAGATGAATTGTTTGACCAGTTACAAGGGGCAAAGTATTTCTCAAAGATTGACTTAATGTCAGGGTACCATCAGTTGAAGATCCGAGAAAAAGATATTCCCAAAACAGCTTTTCGTACATGCTACGGACATTATGAATTTTTGGTGATATCATTTGGGTTGACTAATGCCCCTTCAACTTTCATAGATCTGATGAATCGAGTTTTTAAACCATTTCTTGACATATTCATAATAGTATTTATTGATGGCATTATAGTCTACTCACGGAGTCAAGGGGAGCATGCCAATCATTTGAGGATGGTATTGCAAACGCCATTGGAGCATGAGTTGTTATGCAAAATTTTCTAAGTGCGAGTTTTGGCTTGAATCAGTGGCATTCTTGGGTCAGGTGGTATCAAGTGAGGGTATCAAGGTTAATCCGCAAAAGATCGAAGCGGTTAAGTGTTGGCCTAGACCAACAACACCGACGGAGATTCGAAGCTTCTTGGGGTTAGCTGGTTACTATCGGAGGTTTGTTGAAGGTTTTTCTACTCTTGCGTCTCTTTTGACCAAACTAACACAAAAAGCTACAAAATTTCAGTGGTCGGATGCTTGTGAAAGGAGTTTCCAAGAATTGAAAGTGAGACTGACTATAACACGGGTGTTGACATTACCTACGGTCTTAGAGGGATTTACGGTGTATTGTGATGCCTCAAGAGTTGGGTTGGGGTGTGTGTTGATGCAACAAGGTAAAGTGGTTGCCTATGCTTCAAGGCAATTGAAAAACCATAAAAGGAACTATCCCACTCATGAATTAGAACTTGCCACAGTGGTGTTTGCATTAAAGACATGGCACCATTATCTGTACGGTATCCATTGTGAGGCAAAGAAGATGGCACCATTAAGAGTTTGCATTATATTTTTCAAGCAACGAGAACTGAACTTGAGGCAAAGAAGATGGCTTGAACTTCTCAAGGACTATGATGTCGATATTTTGTACCATCCGGGGAAGGCCAATGTGGTGGCAGATGCTCTTAGTAGAAAGTCAACAAGTAACTTGGCTTGTTTGGTGGTGCGTGATTAGCCTATGATGAGAGAGATCCATAGCTTGGCGAACTTGGGTATACGAATTGTCGATGATGGCAGTGGGGAAGTAACCATACAAAATGGGCCCCAGTCGTCCATGATCGAACAAGTAAAGTCCCATCAATATGAAGATCCATATTTAATGGAGTTGAAAGAAGGGGTCGACCTGCAAAAAGTCACAGTATTCACGGTAGATGCAATCGATGGTACTCTGAGGTATCAAAGTCGGCTATGTGTTCCCAATGTGGATGATCTTAGAAGAGCAATCATGACTGAAGCACATAATTCGAGGTACTCCTGGGTCTACGAAGATGTGTCATGATTTAAAAGAGGTATATTAGTGGAATAATATGAAGAGAGATATAGCCGAGTTCGTGTCCATGTGTATAAATTACCAACAGGTAAAGGCTGAACACCAAAGACCCGGTGGGTTAGCCCAAACTATTGAAATTCTGCAATGGAAGTGGGAGATGATCAATATGGACTTCATTGTTGGGTTGCCTCGATCTCTTCTAAGTTTGATTCTATTTGGGTAATTGTGGATCAATTGACAAAGTCGGCACACTTTCTTCCGGTCAGGACTACAGATATCGCAGAGCAGTATGCATAACTTTACATTAGAGAAATTGTTAGACTACATGGTACTTTTGTTTCTATTATTTCAGATAGAGGTGCTCAATTCACGACAAACTTTTGGCAATCGTTTCAGAGGGGTTTGGGCACACAAGTAAACCTTAGCATGGCTTTCCACCCCCAGACAGACGGGAAGGAAAAAAGGACCATTTAGACACTTGAGGATATGCTACGAGCTTGTGTGATCGACTTCAAAGGAAATTGGGCTGATTATTTACCGCTCATTGTATTTTCTTATAATAATAGCTATCAAGCGAGCATTCAAATGATACCGTTTGAAGCTTTGTATGGACGGCGATATAGGTCTCCTATTGATTGGTTCAAAGTTGGTGAAGCCCAATTATTAGGTCCCTACATGGTGTACCAAGCCATGGAAAAGGTGAAGGTGGTTAAAGAGAGACTCAAAATGGCTCAAAGTCGCCAAAAGTCTTATTCAGATGTTCGACAGCGAGAGTTGACTTTTAAAGATGGTGACTTTGTTTCTTGAAAGTGTCACCAAAGAAAGGTGTGATGAGTTTTGGCAAGAAGGAAAAATTGAACCCAAGGTTTATTGGGTCTTACAAGATTTTGAAGAAAATAGGAAAGGTAACTTATGAATTGAAACTACCACAAGAGTTATCTTATGTGCACCCAGTCTACCATGTATCGATGTTGCGAGAGTGTTTACGGGATCTCTCGCATATCATTTCTCCACAAACCATTGAGATAAATGAGGGACTAACATATGAGGATCAACTCGTCGCCATACTTGATAGACAAGTCCGAAAGTTGAGGACAAAAGAGATAGCATCGGTTAAGGTGCTATGGCGGAGTCAAGATGTTGAAGAAGCAACATGGCAAGCGGAGGAAGACATGAAGAAAAGATATCCTTATTTGTTTCAAGAAAATGAAGTTTAGGATTGAATATTGTACTAATGTGCCTTATAGTTCCTTTCGAGGCTTACATTGCAATAACTTCTTTTGGTGATGTGTATTAAACTTTTGTTGATATATAGAGTTGTATTTTGTCGAATGTGAGTCGTGAGGACCGCTTTGCTTTATACATATCGTGTTCTTGTGGTTGGATGAAAGGTAGAAATCTTAGGATAGTCCTATTTGCAAAGTAATCTCTGCCGAATTTGTTTTTGAGAATTTGGATAGTTAGTCAAAGGAAAAAACCACGGGAGGAAAATTGAAGATAAGGTTAGGAGAGTTAAGATAAGGCAAATCGAGGACGCATGTTTCTAAGTGGGGGAGATTTTAAAGCCCCGGGATTTTTTTAAAAAAATCAAGCTTATTATAAGCTTAGGAGAATGATTAATGAGATCTTGATATATGTGGGTACCCATACAAGGGTAACAAGATCATTACGATACTTGAGCATGAATGTACAAAGGCATTACTTGGAATGGTTGGGAAAAGATGGAGGAGGAGATCCTAGCAGACCTGCGTAGCCTCCGTGCATAGCTTACGCAGGCTGCGTAGGCAAAAGCAACATGCTGAGTAAGGGGAGGCTTATGTTGTGTAGGCTATGCAAGCTTGCATAGCGAAACTGCATAGGCTACGCAGACCAGATGCGTAGGTTACGCAATTTGCATACGCAGTTCATTTTCTATAAGTATGAGGAGGTCGGGGAGAGAGAAAGAGGTGCAAGATTTTGGAGCCTTGGAATTCTAGAGAGAGAAAGGGCCAATCCCTACACTTAATACACTTCAAGGTATGATTTCTTGACAAATTTATGATGTTATAACATCATTGGATGCAAGAACTAACACATATATAGATTCAATCCATAGGATTGCACTTGAATCTTGAAGAATCACCAAGAACACTAAAGAAGAGATTTTCTAGGGTTTGCTTCAAAAGGTAATTTCCTCTACTCCAATCTCGTTGTGAGGTATATATGAGCGTATTTATGGTATTCATGATATTGGGAGGTGATTGAGTGTGAGTATTTATGAAATCCTTGTTGGATATTTATGTTGGTAGTTAGAAAGACAATGAATAGCAAATTGAGGTATTACATGGAGATTGTTGAGTTGTTTATAAACTCAATAGACTATTAAGTACTATATACGAGATTGTTAAGCAAGGGTGAACATATATGGTAGGAAATATGAACCCTAAGTACCTATAATCAAGAGCTAAGGTCTAAATGAGTCTTGTTGGGTATCGTTGGATAACTCTTGACTCATGTGAGATATAATTGTGTAGATTGAGATTGGTTGAAGACCTTGGATACTTGTGGTGGAATTTTGGGAGCGTATCAAGGTATGTTAAAACCTGCTACTTCATGGAGTTTCTCTCCAAACTCGCATATCATAAATTAGTTTGGAACTTGATTCAAGTTGTGGATCCTAGCTTGTGGGGACGAGCGGGCTGGGATTTCACCATTCCTTGCTTTTAAATGTTTAAGTGCCATTGGCGTGTTTATTGAAAGTGTAATGTTTTGAAATGTACTTATATGTTAGAGTGGCACTTGTTGAACTAAAATATAAATTCTAATTTTTTTAATTTCTTTTAATATAGAAATGGGAAATGCTTTGTTCGATTTTTATTCAAATGGTTGGATCGGTTATGAACATCGTTATTTGATTTAAAAGAGACTTCTTTTAGGCTTTTAAGCTATGAATCGATTTTAGAAAATTCAAATATTTTGGGAGCTACTAGTGGAGACCACCGAGATTGGTTCGAATCTTAAATTCGTTATCATGAAACTACACGGACCAGTGTAGGGACACATTTCGAGGTTAAGCCAAGGTTTGTGGGATAAAGTCCCCAAATTTGTGGGCAATGATCATTACTAAATGTAATGAGGTTAAGTCGACTCGTACGGTACTACGGGAAGCCGCCCAGACAAGTAGGGTCAAATACTTGTTGCTTGGCCGATCACCTAGTATTGTTTCTAGTATGCCGGTGTCGATATAGTGCTCCCGTTGAAGGTAAAAATCTCACATAATATTGGTTGAACTTTAAATGTTAAAGGAAGTGACTTTGAATTATGTTTTACATTATTATTTCATTTCCTTATTTAAATTATGATTTGGTATAAATGCCTCCTTGTTATATCAATGCTTTGCATGTCCCTTGACCTCTTTTCTTATCTTGTCCCACTTCTTGGGGGAACAGTTCATGATTCATACTAGGCATGTGGAGCTTAGTCCTTTTGGCCAAATTTCCATTTCTGTTTTCAGGTACCGGTCCTAAGCAGTGTGAGCCTCGTGGATAGGACAACTCCATATTTTCATTTGGTACTTTTGGTGAGGCTCCACTTTTACTGTCATGGAGTAGTATCTACTTTATACTTTTGGGTCACCGAGGCCTGTCTCATTCGACTATTTTCATTCCGGGTCTTAGAGATTCCATAGACATTAGTGGTTTATTTTGTTGGGTTGTAAGCTATAGTAACTCATATGCTATACATGAATGAACAATTATCGTTATGTCTATTATTTAATGAAAATGATTGTTTTTAATAGTTATATTTCATGCATGGATTTTATTATTTAAAATTCTTATGTTTCAAAAAGGCTTCCACATGCACATAAGAGTAGGTTAGTACATGGGTTTGGTTCGCTCGGGTCGGGTAGTATGCCGAGTGCCGCTCACGTAGGTCTTGGGTCGTGACAGTTGCCCTCCGATGCTTCCCTAGACGGGGCATATGAACTTGATTAGGAGGGCTCTGACTGTCTACCTCGGTCTGTTGTTGCCTTCTTACTGATCACTTTTTGGAGGGCGAGGGGTAACGTGCTTTTGTCTCTGCCTCTGGAAGGTTCACCCCTCCCCTTTGATGTATCACCATGACCACGTGATCTAACCATATTCTGCACAAAAATAGCAGTAAGAGTTAGTTCTAGTTAAGTGCAGGTAAGCATAAAATTTGCAGAACAAAACATGTTGCAAGTTGGGGACCGCACAATTTGAAAGTGCAGCTGCAGGTGGGGTTGTGCGGACCGCACAATTTGAAAGTGCGGCCCCTCATCGCTTATGATGGCCCACGGAGTACCAAACCTTATGAATATGTTCTTTTTCAACAATTCCACCACACTTCTTGCTTTGTTGTTGGGTAGAGCAACGACCTCAACCCATTTTGACAAATAATCCACCACTACCAAAATGTAGGTGTTCCCACAAGATATTACAAATGGTCCCATGAAGTCATATTCCACACATCAAGAATATCAATTTCCAAGAAGATAGTGAGGGGCATTTCATTTTTCTTCGAAATCCCAATGGCCCTTTGACATTCATCACAACGCTTGACTAGATCACTTGCGTCCTTGTAGAGAGTAGGCCAATAGAATCTACAAATCAACACTTTAGCTGCCATTCTTGCTCTACCATGGTGACCACCATATGGTGAAGAATGACAAGCCCCAAGAATTTTAACTTGTTCCTCCTCCGGCACACATCTTCTAATCACGCCTTTGGTATAAATCCGAAAGAGGTACGGTTCATCCCAATAATAGTCTTTCAATCCCGTTTGAGCTTCTTCCTTTGATTTGAAGAGAACTCATCCGGGATGATACCACTCACAAGAAAATTTGCTAGATACGCAAACCATGGCACCTCTTTTATTGAAATTGCTAAGAGTTGCTCATCGGGGAAGGAGTCATTGATTTCAAGGACATCATGTGGCCTCCTGTCCTCCTCCAAACGAGACAAGTGGTCCACCACTTGGTATTCACTTCCTTCTCGATCTTGGATGTCTATGTCAAACTCTTGCAACAAAAGCACCCATCTCATCAACCGGGCTTTGGAATCTTTCTTGCTCATAAGGTAATGAAGTGCCTCATGATCCGTGTGGACAATCACTTTTTCACCCATCAAGTACGGGCGAAACTTCTCAATAGCAAACACAATGGCAAGGAGCTCTTTTTCGGACACAATGTAATTGACTTGGGCATCATTCATTGTCTTACTAGCATAGTAGATCGGATGAAAGATTTTGTTGATATGTTGCCCCAAAACTGCTCCAACCGCCACATCATTAGCATCATACATGAGCTCAAAAGGAATGCTCCAATTTGGGATGGTGATAATGGGAGTAGTTGTCAACTTGAACTTGAGAAATTCGAATGCTCTCATACAATCATTATTGAAGTGAAATTTAGCATCTTTCTCCAAAAGCTTTCACAAGGGGTTCACCACCTTGAAAAAATCCTTTATGAAACGCTGGTAGAATCCCGCGTGACCCAAGAAACTTCTCACGCCCTTCACGGATGTTAGAGGTGAAAGTTTAGAAATCACCTATATTTTTGCCTTGTTGACCTCTATTCCCTTCTTTGAAATTTTGTGGCCAAGGACAATACCCTCATCGACCATGAAATGGCATTTCTCCCAATTCAACACCAAGTTCGTTTCTTCACATCTTGCCAAAACCTTATCCAAATTTTCCAAGCAATCACCAAAGGAATCCCCGACTACCAAAAAGTCATCCATGAAGACTTAAAGGTAGTCCTCTACCATATCCGTAAAGATCTCCATCATACACCGTTGAAAAGTTGTTGGTGCATTGCATAAGCCAAATGGCATCCGCTTGAAAGCGAAAGTGCCATAGGGACAAGTAAAGGTTATTTTCTCTTGATCTTCCACGGCAATAAGGATTTGATTGTAACCTGAATATCCATCTAGAAAATAATAGAGTGCTCGGTCGGCCAACCTATCAAGCATTTGGTCCAGAAAGGGTAAGGGGAAATGGTCTTTCCTTGTGACTTTGTTTAGCTTTCGATAGTCCATACACACTCTCCACCCGGTCATCGTTCTTATTGGAATCAACTCGTTCTTATCATTGGTTACCACAGTTATGCTCCCTTCTTCGAAATGCATTGCACCAGAGAAGTCCACGAACTATCAGAAATGAGGTAGACAACCCTGACATCCAATCACTTTATGATCTCCTTTTTTACCACCTCTTGCATTGCTTCATTTAGTCTCCTTTTATGTTCAATGGAGAGTTTGGCATCTTCCTCCAAATTAATCTTGTGCATGCAAAATGCGGGGCTTATTCCCCGAATATCTGCCAAAGTCCACCCAATAGCTTTATTCCTCTTGTTGAGCACCGAAGAATTAGAGTCAACCTGCACGTTAGTCAAACAAGAGGAAAGAGTAACCGGTAAAATAGAACAAGGGCCAAGCAATTCATACCGAATATGTGGAGGCAATGGATTTAACTCCAAGCCGGGAGGCTCCTCAATTGAAGGCTTTGTTGGAGGAGTGGTTCTATTCTCAAGATCCAAGGAAAATTTGCGGGGCTCATAAGTGTACGACCCCATCCCTTGCAAAGAGATCACACATTCCACGTAACCCTCTATTTCTTCATCATCACAATTGAGCAAGACGGCCTCCAATGTATCATCAACATTCATCACGGCACTTGCTTTATCCACAATCACATCGGTCACCAAATCTACGAAAGAACACACTACATTGCTATTGGGTTGCCTCATAGATTTACACACATGGAAAACCACTTTTTTATCACCAACCGGGAATGTAAGTTCTTCGACTTCCACGTCAACTAGAGCCTTCCCCGTAGCAAGGAAAGGTCTTCCAAGAATGATCGGTACCTCATAACCAACCTCACAATCAAGAATAACAAAATCCACCGGGAGAATGAATTTATCAACACGAACCAACACATAATAAATTATACCCAACAGTCTCTTCATGGTACGATCCACCATGTGTAATCTCATAGATGTGGGTCTTGGTTTCCCAATTCCCAAAGTCTTGAAAATCGAATAGGGCATCAAATTGATACTTGCCCCAAGATCACAAAGAGCTTTAGCAAAGTCGGCACTTCCAATGGTACAAGGGATTGTGAAAGCGCCGGGATATTCCAATTTAGGAGCCATGAAATGCATAATTGTACTAACTTGATGAGTCATTTTTATAGTTTCACAATTCATCGACCACTTCTTTGTCACCAAGTCCTTCATGAACTTTACATAATCGAGCATTTTCTCCAAAGCCTCAACCAATGGCACATTAATAGATAGACTCTTCATCATGTCAATGAACTTTTTGAATTGATTCTCACCATTTTTCTTGGCAAGCCTTTGAGGATATGGAGGAGGAGGTCTTGGCATTGGTGCCTTAGACTTTTGTACTATCGGTTCTGGTATGTCAACATGTGCTCCCTAGACGGGTTAACTTCCTCTTGAGTCTCCTCGACAATGTCATCAATATCAATTCTTACTTCATCATTTGCTTGCCCTACATTCCTTGGAATCTCATATTCTTGTACCACTTGCTCATCATCCACAATTTTCCTTTTACTTGAGGTGGGTGTATCCCCACCCTTTCCACTCCTTGTAGTAACGGCCATGGCATGTCCCGTGTTGTTCCCACCCTTTGGGTTTACCACCGTGTCACTTAGTAGTGTCCCCTTATGATGAGTGTTTAAAGCTTGCGAAATTTTCCCCAATTGAACTTCCAAATTGCGAATTGAAGTGTTGTGAGAGGCTAGTTGGGCATCGGAGTCGGCATTCTTCTCCATCATTTGTTTGAACATGTTCTCAATTCGTCCCATCTCATTGGTAGAATAGCTTGGACCATGGGAAGGATAAGGAGGCGGGTTGCTCGGCTGTTGATACATCAGGGGCCTTTGAAAGCCCGACCCCCAATTTTCTTGGTTATTGTTCCATCCCCCTTAGTTGTTGCCTCCCCAATATCCTTGACTATTGCCACTCCAATTGCCTTGGTTATTTTTACCATTCCAATTTCCTTGATTGTTCCAATTCCCTTGATTGTTACCACCATTCCAATTACCTTGGTTGCTAGAATTCCAATTCCCTTGATTACCATGAGGTCGCCATTGTTGTTGATTCGGGACTTGAGAGTTGTTTATTTGCCCTTTGAAGTTTTTCACATATTGTACCTCCTCCTCTTGTTCATTGTAAGATTCATCGTGATCAAACCCACTATCTTCTTGCACATAATGTTCCGCACGGTTTTGCACTTGAGGACTCTTTTGCCTTCTCTTGTTTACCATCATATTAACTCCCTCCATTGCATTGACTTGCTTAGGACCTTTCACTTATTGAAGTTGAGCCTTGGCTAATTTATTCATTGTGGTGTTCAACTCGGTAATTGCTTACCCATGATCATGCAATTCTTTATGTAGGTGAATCTCGTTTGGATCACCTTGAGGAACATTTGCTCTACTTTGCCATGCCGATGAAGTATCCATAATTTCATCTAAGATCTTACAATCTTCCGCATATGGCATTGTCATGAAATTTCTGCTAGTAAGTTGGTTGACCACGTATTGATTGGTAGTATTGATCCCCCTGTAGAAAGTTTGTTGAATCATAGCCTCAGTCATGTCATTGTTTGGGCACTCTTTCACCATAGTTCGGTACCTCTCCTATATTTCATGCAACGACTCATTGGGTTCATGTTTGAATGCTAGAATTTCGTCTCTAAGAGTAGCCATATTCCCGGAAGAAAAGAACTTGGAAATTAATTTCTCCGCCAATTCATCCCATGTATGGATGTAATGGTTTGACAACCTTTCTAACCAATCCAAGGCTTTCCCCCATAGAGAGAAAGGAAATAGCCTCAACCTTAAAGCATCCTCGGAGACGTTTGTCTGTTTACTCCCCCAGCAAGTGTCCAAAGACCCCTTCAAGTGTTTGTACGCATTATGATTCGGAACCCCGGTGAAAAATACCCGTTGCTCTAGCAATATGAGCATAATATTTGTGATTTAAAAGTTGCATGCCTTAATGCAGGGCGGGACTATGATACTTGCATACCCTTCATTGGGCAAAATCCGGTGTGGAGCCGCTCTTGGTAAAGGTGGGGGTGGAACGGGAACATTGTCTTGAGGCAGTTGGCCTCGTCTATTTGCTTGAAGTTCAAGAAGAACCTCTTTAACTTGGTCATCTTCCACGTCCACATCCCCCAAAGGCATGTTTTCGAGATGATCATTGTTGTTGAGAGCCATTGTTTCACCTACAATTGTTTCGCCTACAATTGTTTCACCAAAACGATTAGTAACACGGAAGGAAAAGAAGACAATTCACACACAAAATCAAATATATAGCTAAATTCATTTTTATGCTCCTCGACAACAGTGTCAAAAATTGATCTCGTCCAAGTCACACCTCTATTTGAGGTTATGAAACGATCGATGCAATAGTAATACCCAACAGAGAGTCGGGGCCGAATTTCACAAGGAGCTATATGAATGGGATTTAGAAGTATATATTGTGGTGAATGAGCTTGAACTATCTTAAATTACACTTCCACAAGATTTGGTTGATTCTAGATCTAGTTTAAACTAAGATTGCAAGATAAATAATTAAAACTAAGAAATTATTTTTGTTGTTGCTTTCAAATAGTGTAAAAGGCCCAGGGCTATGACCTTCACCTAGGTATTTGCCTAACGGGTTGTAAACTTTAAAGCTTGTTTCATTGGTCGGGATGTATTATAGCTATCAGTACTCAAGTACCCACTCAATACCTCTCGGTAAGAGAGTGATTTTTCCCAATTTGGCTTTCTCAAGTCCAAATGGGTATTGAACAAAACAGTTGATAAAATGCTCAAGTCAGATTTTACTTTCTCTAGGTTCAACCCTTAAATTGGGACTATCAATCTCTTGATTTTATCCCAAATTCTCATTAGCCAAGTTTTTCTAGATTAAGTCTCTATTTCTCAAGAAGAAATCAAGTCAAATAGGCATGAACTAATGTTTGCAACCATTAATTCTACAATCAAAAGCAAGAACAAGGCTAAATAATAAACTCCCAACCATAAATAAGCCATAAATCAAACACCCATTAGGTTTACACATTAGGGTTGGGTCACAACCCTAGTTAGAAATCTAGCTACTCGTAATTGGTGTAGAAGAAAAAAAAAGAGAAAATATGATAAAACTCATATTGCAAGATTAAAAGATAAAAATCCAATGTTAAATCACTCAAGTAAGCTAAAGTTGCCTAAAGAGGCAAGTAAAAAATGGCTACAGGACTTTCAATATTCCAAGCTTGACCTAATTCGTGAAACTAGTCTATTTATACAAAGCTGGAATTTTCGGACAAAAATACCCTTTCGGAGGTTCTACGGCCACACAATTCCATGTGCGGTCCGTACTTCTCTTCAGTCTTGACAGGAATTGACTCTTCCACAGCACAATTCTAGATTGTAGCGGCATCTCTCATATTCTGCGGTCCGCATAATTCTTGGTGCGGCCGTACGGGCTCTTCTGCGGACCACACATTTCTGAGTGCAGCCGCGTAGCTGATTTCTGCGGTCGCACAATTATTGTGTGGTCCGCATTTTTTTTTGAGCTTGAAATGAGACTCTCTGAACTTTAGCGCTTGCATAGCTTCTGCGGCCGCACAATAATTGTGCGGTCCGCACTTTGCACTTGGACTCTGTTAAATTTTCTTCACATTTTGCGGCCGCATATAAGAATCTGCGGTCAGCGCTTGAGCTTCTGTGCCTGATTTTTTTCCTTGAGTTCAGATCACTCCTTTTTGAGTTGACTTTCATCTTAGTGGCTTATTTTCCAATACTCCTACAATTAAGCATATTTCATCAGTTTTCGGGAATATAATTAAGCACTTTTGGACTACAACGAAAGTTAAAAGGCGCCAATAAGTAGTCAAAATCCCTACATATCAAGGCTTAGGCGTTTGAGAAGGTCCGAGATAAATAAGTCATTGACTTCATCTGGAATCACATAATATGTCGATTTGGGATACAACTGAGATCGTTTGCGACAACGGGAAACAATTCATCAGCAGCAAGGTGAGTAAGTTTTTCGAAGATCACAAGATCAGGAAGATACTATCAACGCCTTATCACCCTATTGGGAACATGTCGGCGGAATCAATGAACAAAGTGATACTCCAAAATGTGAAAAAAGAGGTTGACCGGTTCGAAAGGAAAATGGAAGGAAATCTTGCCCGAAGTCCTATGGGCATACCATACGACTTCAAAATCGAGCACCGGGGCCACCTCGTTTTCTCTAGTCTATGGATCTGAAGCCTCAATAACAGTCGAGGTGGGGGAATCGAGTTTCAGGTTCCAGTATGCTACCGAAGAGTCTAACGGCGAGGCTATGATCACGAGCCTAGAACTATTGGACAAAAGGCGGGAGGCCGCCATAGTCCGATTGGCCGCCCAGAAGCAGCGAGTAGGAAGGTACTACAACCGAAGAGCCACCCTCTGACATTTTCAAGTCAGGGACTTGGTATTGAGAAAGGTAACACTACACACCAGGAACCCAAACGAAGGGAAACTGGGCCCGAATTGGGAAGGACCGTATCGAGTTGTCGGAATAACCGGTAAAGGTTCATATAAACTCGAAGCGGAAAATGATGTACAACTACCAAACAATTGGAACGTGGCACGTTTAAAGTGGTACTACTGCTAAGGTACGAACTTAACTCCTTTTTAGTTTTGTTACATTACGGACTAATATATGCAGGTACTCGACCAGGGAAATATATGGCTATTAGGTCTGAAAGCACGTGTTGCACTCATTTTACCTTGAACTAGTTTTGTCCCGAAATGGGTCTATCGGTAAGGTTTTTACCGAGGCAACAGTAAAACGTGCTACCTTAGATTTGAAGATCGGCTTTGAACCAGAATCGGTGATCGTTTGCATCAGATCAACAATATTCGAGTCCTCACAAGTTCGGCCTCGAATACTGGGGGTCATTACCCCTAGATTAAGATCTTTAGCAAGGGAATAGAACATTTTATCTGTCAAAAGCTAAGGCTTGGTGTTTAGGATTCATTGTAAGGGTCAAACGGTCATGCGAATCGTGCCCACATAGCCCACTCTAACCACGGCATAAGGTTTATGCGCCTCCGATCGTGTACCTTGCATATTAAGCAATGAAAGAAATTTCTACTTCCCTTACACTTTATTACTGCTCATTTTACTTCTTCGATCATGGATCCTAAATCCCACGGGCTACCCCAACTCGGAAACTATCGACCGATAAAAATTCGGACGACCCGGGCTATGGAATCTCGGAGGTACCAAGCCTATTAGGCAGTGCCCGAATATGAAAGGCTTCGACCACCCTAAAAACGGCTCAGAGACGTCTGAAGTCCCTACTCGAAAAGTAAGGCCCTTACAAAACATCGAAACATGTAAAAAGGTTACCCTAGGAAAAAACATCGTCTAAGACACTTAAGTATCTTAAAGGCCTTCGATTTTACCGAAAATTTGAAGCCACAAGTAATTCGGAGTTGCATCGAAATCGGGATCCATTCGGACCTCCGAAAAATGATTGCTCTAGAGTACATTTGACTTTATGCTATTAAAAACGATACGCAAATAGAAAATTGCAAGTAGATTCTTGAAAGTAAAGATACGGTATTGCCAAAAAGGGAAAATTTTATATATTCCAAAAAATATTTACAAAGGCACGATAAAACGACCTCAAAATAAATAAATAAATAAGAAAATTACAAGGGAAAACTAGAAAACAACTAAGGCATTTACGCATGGTCTTCACCGGGGCTCGGCTCGTCACCAGAACCGTCGGAACCCTCGGAGCCTTTGGGATTCCCAGGCTCATAGAGTTCCTTTCACTCGGCCTCGAGTCTCTTAGCTTCCTAAATCTCGACTGACAGGTCAAAACCTCGGGCATGGATCTCCTCGAGGGTCTCCCTCCGGGATAGCCGCTTTATGTAGTCGGTCTTCATCTTTAAGTGGGCTTCGGCTATCTCTACATCAGCCTTATACTGGGCCAGCATTTCCTCGACGTCAGAGGAATCAATAGAAGTTGCCTCCAACCTGGACCTCAGCACATTATATTCTTGGCCGAGGGCATCCTGTTCCGTGACGACTAAGTTCAGCTGTGCACAGAATTCATTGTTTAGCCGAGATCACTTGTCGGCCTTATGCTTTGCCACCCGGAGTTGGTCCTTGGACGATGCTAGCTTCACTTTTGCGGCCTATTCTTTTGAAGCCAACAGGTACATCCCGCCCTTCCACGCCTCGGTTGTGATGTTGACCTCATCCATCTCAGCCCGAAGCTGGATGATCAGGTCTATCTTCTCTTGGACCTGCAAAGTTTCATTGTTAGTCACCACGAGTAGCTTCTCGTTTTTAGCCTTAAATATCCTTACCTTCAACCAAGTCGGCGTGCTCCCGCTTCAAGGTCGATGCCTCCTTATGGGCCTTTTTCCATCTCGACTCGAAGAATTGGGAGGTCCTTGAGGGCCTCATTTTGTTGTTCACTAAGAGCCCTATACATGTCCTTCTTTCGGACTTGATCTTTGAGCTCGAACTCGAGCTAGCTGATCTCCAAGTGGGACCAAAAGAAGCTTTCATGATGAAGCACTGATGCCTGAAAAACAATAAAGTCATTAGAACACACCTAAAACTAAGCAAGGTTCGCAAAGGGGTACGAAGGGTAGACGCCTTACCCGGTTCAGTGCCTGTTGTGCCTCATTGAAGAGGCTGGACGTGCCTACTTCATTCATTTTTGCCTAGTCCTCCTCGGTCACCAGGCAACGAAGGTAGCTAGCTAAGCCCACTGGAGGAGACAGGACCCATGCGTCCGCTGGGATAGTAAGAACGATCGTTCTCTTACAGTCGAGGTCCACACTCGGGGCAGAGAACTATTTTACTAGTTTAGGGCTCAAACTCGGCTTGCCCGCCCCCGAGGGCACATCCTTTTTTTGGGACCTCCAGGTGACCAAGCCCGAAACAGTCCCCCAACGCGGCCATGTCCATGTCATCGAAGAACGTGTTGAGGGCATCATATGTGCCAGGCGTTGTCTCGTTTGATTTCTCCTTACCCGCTTGAGCCTCTTCGAGCATGGACTCAGTATAGGATGGCGTCTCCACGATGTCGGTGACACTGGCTACCTCCTTCTGGACAGGAGCGGTTTCTCAAGAGGCCACGGACTCTGTCTCTCCCACCAGGTTCCCGAGATAAAGGAGGATCAACCTCGTGGTCATCTTTCCTGACTGCCACATGTTCCCCCTTGTTAAGGGTCGACACATGAGCAATAAACTCAAGGTCATCTTCCTCATGATAGTCGCTAAGCTGGTAGAGGGAATCGGAGTTCGGTACCCTGGATTTGGTGCTCATTTTGTTTTTTCAGACCCGAATGGTCACCTTCTTCTTTGTCGCCTCGGTGTCCTGGGAGCCCGAGGACTTCCTCTTCTTCTTCTACTTCTTCTTCTTCTTCTTCTTCTTCTTATTCTTCTTCTTCTTCTTCTTCTTCTTCTTCTTCTTCTTCTTCTTCTTTTACTCCTCTGCGTCATCCACGGGTTGTCCCGAAGCAGAGGGTTCGGCAAGCGAGAACGTATCATCGTCCTCATTCAACGGCCTGAGCTCTGTGGTCTTGGGCAAACCTGTAAGAAGAAAGAAGACTTAGCGATGTGTAATCCAAGTGTATGAAGGTAATCATTCATAAGGGAGCCTCACCATGAGAGCGGGCCTCCCACTTGCCCTTTGAGATCTTGCGCCATGCACGCTTAAGGTATGGCATCTGTTTGCAAATTCCCTCGATCCACTCCTTGAAGCGGGGGACTGCATTAGGAACTTGGGCAACTGCTGCACAACGACGAACACATGCAATTAGAAAAAGAATAAAAGAGAATGCCAAATACTCGAGAAGGAAAAGACTTACGAGAGGCGTTTCACTTCTCCGGGAACGGTAGAAATTCGTAGGGGATGAGGTCTTCAGTTTTCACCCGAACGAACCTCCCCTGCCAGCCCCGATCTTGGTCCTCGTCAATGCTCGAGAATAGAGCCTTGCTTGCTCGGCGAACGAGCTTGATCAGCCCTCATCGGAAGATTCGGGGACTGTATAGACGAAGCAGATGGTCGAGGGTGAATCGAGGTGCTTCGGTGTTGTTCACGAAGTGTCGGAGGAGGATTACGATCCTCCAAAAGGATGGGTGAATCTGCCCAAGGCAGACCTCATACCTTTTATAGAAGTCAAGGACTATGGGTTCCACCGGGGCGAGCGTGAAGGGGTAAGTGTAAACACTTAAGTACCCCTCCACGTGAGTGGTGATATCGTCATTGGGCCGGGGACGACCACTTCCTTGCCCTCCTAATTACAGTCCACCCGGACTGTGGGTAGTGTTTCCTTAGTAACAGAGTATATGTACCTCCATGCTCTCTCGTCTAGGTCCTGTTGACTAGAGGCCTTCTCGACATTAAAATCGTTCCCAATAGAGCAGTCTCGGGGTACGAAGCTCTTCAAGGGGCTCCTAGGCTACCTCAGGAATGGCCACCTCGGCGTCTGCGGCCGGGTTGGAAGATGAAAGAGGGGTTTGTTGAGGCACAGATTTGGAAGTTTTTGCCATCGGAATCTGGGAAATATGAAGGTTTGAAGAAAAAATATAAAGATTTGAAGATGGGATGAAGATATGAAGATCTGGGTTGAAGATTCAAAGAGAATATATGAAGATTAAGGATGAAGATATGAAGGTCTAAGGAGCAATGTGTGAAGATTTGAAGGAGTTAAATGTAAGTAAAAAATTCGAGGGTAAGTCAAAGAGTTCTGGCGGAAAGTGGAGAAGTGAAAAAGGGTCGGAGTTTTTACAGGGGAATAACCATCAATACGCGACGTTTCGCATTCGAGGACAGTCAACCGGAGGCTGACAAGTGTCCGAAGTTAGAATGACGTGATTGATGGGACGTTTTGTTGACCAAACAACTCGGTCGTAACGTACGAAGAAAGGAACCGGGGTTCACTTTTCGCTTCCTGTCGCTTCGATAAATCCATCCTCCGGAAATGAGGGGACTATCTGTATACGGGTAAAATCAGGGGCAATGTCTACCCCGATTCCCCGATGAGTGAACGAAGGGGGAGAACAGAGCCGGGAGATTGCAATCTAGGTCAGAGACCCTCTGTATCGTGAACCTGGAAGAGTGAAAGGTATATCCGACATCGGACATGGTAAAGCAACGCGCCCCGGGCCAAGTGTAAGTTCTAGACCTCGGGAGGCACGGTGAACGATTATGCATGACGGATAGAGGGCTGTAATACTCGCCCTCAACCGGATATCACAACGTGAATCTCGCTCGATATCGATTATGGATCAATAATTACTGGGAAAAGAATATTTTTACCTTTTTAGTCTTATACTAGGATTGAAACTCTCCTACTATATAAAGGGAAAGTTTTTTCTTTTGTAACACACATTGTGACACGCAAATCAAAGCAATAAAAGACTTTGTTCATTTATTCTACTCTTCATATACGACTGGGCTCGAACCGAGGGTCCAATCGAGGACGAGGTCACTGTTCAATCTGAGTTCAGGCTTGGTCATGACATTGCAATTGGTTTGATGGTTTATTTCGTCTCTAATTCATTTATCTGATATTCTTAATTATTTGTGTTGAATTAAATCACGTATCCTTTAAATCACGTACAAAGTTAATTGTTATTCAATTTTGGGGTAAACATCCCCTATTCACTACTGATGCGTTAACAGTTTCGATCGATATCTTAAGCAGTTACCTTTTTGTGCATGGAATTAATTCTAATAATAGAAAACAAGAATATTAGGACCATAACACTTACTAATGACATATTCACACAATATAATCGGTAGATATAAACCACCTATTGATGAAACTATCATACAAGGAAAATTAAAGATTAAATTTGCTTCGTCAAAAGTTACAAGGATCAATATCCGAATTTGTTAATAATTGAGTGATAAAAAATGTAATTATTCCTTTAATAAGTTTACAAACATTTACTGTGAAACAACAAGAAAAAAGAAAATGGAAAAAATTATTTGGGACTAATATTTAAAAAGTAGCCCAAGGGGTTTTTTGTTTTGCCGAATTTCTTTATTCCCACCAACAGGTCATGTCTCTCCTAATCCCATTTCTTTATGATCATCACATCTTCTTTTTCTTTTTCTTTCCATTAAAGACAAAGTCATTATCTTCTAATACTAATAGAATCATCTAATCAAATTTCTATTACAATAAAAACACCAATTAACTTGCGCAAGGGCAATGGTCATAATTTGTTTCGAATTCGAAATATAATTACGAGTCGGCCAGTTAGTCTCTTATCCTTTTGAAGAGTTTAAGTTTTGTCCTGAAACTCTATAATTAAGTTATTACCTATTTATAATAGGTAACTGTTTAGAGTAATATGATCTGATATAATCTAAATAACAGAGTAAATAAATTTTTACTCTTTTACTAATTACGGAAAATAGTAAAAAGACTATTAGGACCATAGAATCCACAAACGAAATATCACATACTCAAATAATAATTGGCAGATAAAAAGCACCTAATAATGAAAAAAGCTAGCACGAAATATAATTGTCAATAATTAGCATTGAATATTTCGTACTTAAACAAAAATAGTTACCACTTTTATCTAAAACTCAAAATCCGCAAACCCCCTAATCCAACTAAAATTCTGTTCTATCACAAACTTCTTTTTACTAAAATCTTTATCCTACGGAATTTTGGTGAAATTCCTCTCTATAAATACCAAACTCTCGTTCACTTTACAAGCACTCAGTTTTTACACAGCTTTCTTGTTTTTTTCTTCAGTGAGAGATTCTTTTAGTTTTTTCTATAATACAAAAAGAGAGAAAGAGAGATGGATCTTGATCTTACACCAAAGTTGGCAAAGCAATTGCACGGAGGAGATGGTGGTTCTTATTATGCATGGTGTCCTAATGAGCTGCCTATGTTAAAAGAAGGAAATATTGGTGGTGCTAAACTTGCTCTTTCTAAGAATGGTTTTGCTTTGCCTCGTTACTCCGATTCTGCTAAAGTTGCCTATGTTCTTCAAGGTAAAATTTGGGTCCCTTTTTTTGGGTTATGATCATAATTTGGGGTTTTTGTGTTTACTGTTTAGAATTCTATATCTCCCACTTGGGTTTTTATTGGTGTTTTTTACTTTTATGTTTATGAATCGTAATGGGTTTGTTGTTTTGATTTATGGGATCTTGTTAAATTTTGTTCTTTAGAGTAAATATTTACTACTCCATTGTTTAGGAATTCTATAATCCTACTTGCCTTTTGTTGTTTTGGTTGGTGGGGTTGTACTCGGAGCCGTAGTCGGTATTTTAAACTTATGAGTTCGGAATTATAATTTTTTTTAAGTTAGTGAGTTCTATATTAAGAATCTGTATATATTCAATGGATTTGTTATAACAAATACATGATTTGTATCAAAGCTAATGGGTTTGGCTGAACCCGCAATCGTAAGGCTATCTCCGATCTGTACTTTTGTTGTAGTTTTGTGTTTTTAATGGAATTTACTTGTTTTGATTTGGGGTTTTGGTTATTAGTCTTGGTTTAGATGGTTTGGTTTAGAATCTAGGTCTTGCGTGATCTATTTATTACTATTTGATTATGATGTTAAGGTCTAAGAATTTGATCCCTCTTTTACTGTAAATCTTTTTTTTTTTTTTTGATTGTGACATGGTTTGAGTAATTATGATTTAAATTGTTAAGATCATTCTACTTTGAGTAATGATAGTTGGTATTTATGACCAATTAGTATAGCACCTAGGTTTCTATTTACTGCTATAAAGAGAGCTAAGCTATGCATATATGATACAATTCTATATTACTTGGTTACTTTGTGTAAATTGTTCAAATACACTAGAAATTAGCAAAAACCTTTGATCAAATCCATGTTTTATCGGTTTCCATGATTTGAACATCTTGCTCTTTTTGTAAATACTTCCTGTTAATTACTGTGATTTGTGTGGTTGAATTAAAGATTTAAATCCGTAAGTTTCTTGATGCCTAATGATTTTGTGATAGTGTATGGTAGTATATGTAGCTTACAACTTTTAAATACATTGTATACAGATCTGCTTATTGAGTTCTTTTCTGAAAATTTATCTGAATTCTATCAGGTTCTGGAGTTGCTGGAATTGTTCTTCCAGAGAAAGAAGAGAAGGTGCTAGCGATTAAGACGGGCGATGCTATAGCCCTCCCTTTTGGTGTTGTAACATGGTGGTACAACAAAGAGGACACAGAACTTGTGATTCTCTTCCTTGGTGATACCAAAACTGCACACAAAGCTGGTTCATTCACCGACATGTACTTGACCGGCTCAAATGGCATTTTCACTGGTTTTTCAACTGAGTTTGTTAGCAGGGCATGGAATTTAGAAGAGAGTGTTGCTAAAACTCTTGTTAGCTCCCAAACTGCTCAGGGTATCGTGAAGCTTGACTCAGGCTTCCAAATGCCTGAGCCTAAGCAAGGCCACAGGGACGGCATGGTTCTCAACTGTTTGGAAGCCCCGTTGGATGTTGACATTAAGGGTGGTGGAAAGGTTGTTGTTTTGAACACCAAGAACTTGCCTTTGGTTGGCGAAGTTGGACTTGGTGCTGATCTTGTGAGGTTGAATGGAAGTGCTATGTGCTCTCCCGGTTTTTCATGTGATTCAGCTCTTCAGGTAACTTACATTGTTAGAGGCAGTGGCCGAGTTCAGGTTGTTGGCCCTGATGGTAAGCGCGTTCTTGAAACACACATCAAGGCGGGCAATCTCTTCATCGTTCCAAGGTTCTTTGTCGTCTCCAAAATTGGTGATCCTGATGGCATGGACTGGTTCTCTATCATCACTACCCCTAAGTATGTAAAAAAAATTTGTTTTGTTTATGTCAATATACTAATTTACTTAATTCTAACCTTAAACAAACTTTTATGTGGCAGTCCAATTTTCACTCACTTGGCGGGAAGGACTTCAGTGTGGAAAGCGCTATCGCCACAAGTGCTGCAAGCTGCTTTCAAGGTTTCACCAGATGTAGAGAAGCAATTCAGCTCAAAGAGGACTGCAGAAGAGATTTTCTTCCCACCACCAAACTGATTTGATTGACCAAAGTTTACATCCTTTAATAAACTTAGTAACAAGAGTAGTAGTATAGAGGTTTTGGAATTGATGGTATACTGTTTTTGATTTGGATTTTTCTTTTTGGTGTTCGGAACAAGAGTATCTTTGCTCTTCAGTCTTCATAATAATATCCTAGTTTAGTTAAGTATCTTTTGTTGGTTGCCTTTTTTTTTCTGAATTTGATCAGCTATTAAATCTAGACTGGTACTGGTTTCTCTTTAAGTTCCACTAGTATTAGAACATATATAAATTGCCTCATTTACCAAAATTTCAATCTCTGGAGAGGAAGATAGTTAAAATTTACAATTCTAAGAGAAAAAGAGATCATCTATTCTGATATTCTGACTAAGATATCTTGATCATATATGAGTTTCTTTATATAATCAATAAATAATTTCCACTTTCCAGCTTCAAACCAAATAAAATCAATTGCCACATTGCTCTTTAGTTCAAGGTCTTAGACTTTCAGGAGTTATATCTTCAAAACCAAACAAAAAAGTTGCCAATTATTTAAAATCAGTTTGCAAATAACATTCTACAACAAGTGCTAACCAAAAAACAAAAAACAAAGGGTTAAGTTGCCAAAAGAGAATAGTTAAAGACTTACAGGGGCCAGTCGACGAAAGTTACAAAGTTAAAAGGGCTCCGCTGCATTTTCCTCCTTTTATAAGTACTATATTATTCATTTCATTTTCATGGCGTTCCCTCCATCTTCAGTATAATAACCCGCCAAAGTTCGAAACTGCGTATCACTATTGTTAGTTTGGGGAATTGGAATTGGGAAGAGAAAAACTCAAAAACAGATGCCGCTATTCAGCTCAATGGAGTGTGATTACCCATTAATCGACCCCAATTTCCGCGACTTCTGTGCTTCTCACGCCATTTATTCAGGTTCCCTTTTCTACACACTCATTTTTTTCCCCAGCTCGTTCTTATCAGTTTGAAGAGTCGACTTGTTCTGTGGATTAGCTCTAATTGGTTTTAAAAAAATTGGGTATACCTTTTCCCCCTTTCTATTTTTGGGGATTCCATACATAAATATATGTGTGTGTGTGTGTGTGTTGGCGGAGACCTGAACTTCAAGTTGACGTCACTTTCTTTTTGTAGTGCCAATGTCGTTCCTATATTTCTTTTGTTGATTTGATTTTGGGCAAAATATCCTCTGTTAGACTACAATTTTATGCAACTTAGCTCAATAGGTCATGGGTTCAAGTCGTGAAAGCAGCCATTAGTGCTTGTGTGCGGCCCTTCCCCAGACCATGCGTGAACGCGGGATGCCTTGTGCATCAATCTGCTCTTTTTTAGCTCTAAAAGATAAATAACCGGATTTATAGATAACAAAAGGGGTGGATATAATTCTAGGACACCCTAAAAAAACACAATGAAATAAAAGTGGGTCTAAAGCATCTTTAAATGAAGAAGTATTGGAAAGTCCAGAGAAAAAGTTTAGCATGGAGGAAAAAGATTTCCTAAAGGGGTGGACACAATTCTAGGACACCCAAAAAAAGATAGTAAGAAAGTTATTGGAACATAGGCTAATGGATAAATATGAAGTTTATGTATTTCAGTAAATATTATTTTGTTCTTTTGTTTTTGCAGTTGAAGATTTTCTTCTACATGATCTTTACGTGTTAGTGATTTCAACAGAACAGCATCATAATTCTGAGAGATTGAAGGAGGTTTGATCTGCCTCATATGTAGTTTTCATATATCTGTCTTTTGGTATTTGATATTCCTATAATGATCTGATACATCCGTTTTACTTGTAATAAAATAGGGCATCACTCAGGTTCTGACTATCATCAATGGTCAGCATCAACCATGGGTAAATGGTCAGGAGTTGTTGGATGATGCTTTGCAGAATAAACGCTCCTTACCTACTGGATGTAGAAGGTACCAATGCTTGAACGCCCCATACTTTTATAGCTTCTTTGACAGTAGATAACTGATGAATAGGACTACACTCGACCAGCATAGATGCGTTTCTTCATGGTGGATTAAAGAAGGGACATTTGACAGAGCTAGTTGGCCCGTCATCCTCTGGTAAAACACAAGTAAGAGTGTATTGACAATGCAAATTCTTTTGACATATTTTCTGTGGAGATTGTGTTGATTTCTGATTTTTGTTTCTTTGAAGTTAGATAAATCTTATGATTATTGAATTATTGAAGCATGTTTCATCTTTGAAGCCTCGTTTAGCTCTCAATTCTGTTGCTGATTCAAGATTATATTTTGGTCCAGATTTGCTTACGAGCTGCTTCAAGTGTTGCGGAAAGCTGGGGCAAAATCATTTTCTTGGACTCTGGAAATTCTTTCTCTTCAAAACGTGTTGCTCAATTTGTCACTCAGACATCAGATCCTTCTGCTTGTGAGGTCAAACATGTTTCTAGCCTTTTGGATTAACCTTATTTCTTTGTATTATGTTCTCATGTCTAAACTTACCAAAGAAACAATGAATAGACGTTTTCAACTGTGATTCCCTTAATTTTGTTAGTTGTTGCTACCTAGGTAGGATACAACTCGGTTGGAGTTTCAGAAATCTCTGTGTTGATTGGCACACCAAAGTATCCAATGAAAGTTAGGGGTAGTGCTGAAACTTCTGATTAGATTACTAGATGTTTTTGTGTATGACTCCACATTCTCTATCTTACATATGTGGTGGTGAACAGAAAAAGGATACTTGCAGAATTGTTGGAAAGTCAATTCCTTATTCTCTCTTTTGTAATTCTTTCTAGTTGATTTCCTTTATCATCATAATAGCTCTAGCTCTGTCATCAAATCATGGTATCATGTAGTTGATACATTATAAGTTGCACAGATCCATCTGATTATAGTTTATGACAGTTCCATAATTCGTGTTGAATGAATGTAAATACAAGAACTATGCTGTAAGAAGTTTCTTTGCGCTGCTAATTAACAAAACAAGTTGAAGTTAGAAGTTGATTATTTTATTTTTTCCTTTCTACTACTGACATGTGAACCAACAAGGACTGATTTGTACAGATTCATACTCCAATAGGACTTTCATTTCTCTTAGTAGGTCACATAGATTAGGCTTCCTCTTGTCCCAAATTCAGTTACATATGCAACATTGAATATCTACTAACTGGAGAATGTACTGTACAAATTAACGTTTGTCCAGCATGAATAATAGGGCTCTGGAGATTTATCGTGCAAGATTGCAAGTTGCTGTAACCAACTTTTCAATACCGTTTTCTCTCTCTGACATTTAACTCTTTCTGTAGGTGGACAGGGCCCTTCGAGAAGTAATGAACAACATAGTATGCTTGTCAGTGTTTGACATTTTTACACTGTTTGAAGTGCTTCATCAGCTAAAGAACAATCTCATATCTCAGGTTTTTGGAAATACAATGCTAAAATTTCTCTACTCTCATCTCATCTCCTTTTCCCTATTACCATGGATTGGGTACGAGTCCTCAGGGCACTCATTTCCGTGGGTATGATATGTAGGTAGATCAGCATATAAGTATGATTATCATTGACTCAATATCATCACTCATTACACCAATTCTTGGAGGAGGTGGTGCACAAGGTAATTTTTCACTAAAAGATGAAATGGTAATAACTTTATGGTAGTAATTTTTAATTATCCTTATTTATTAGTATATACTTTCTTAAGCAATTTAAGATTTAAGTTGTAGTTTCTTTATTTTAAGAAATATTTATTTTGTTCTTTTTAATGTAGTTTATTGGTTGACGAACTACAAATTCTAGGTTTAGATTTAGTTGTTTTTTTTACTTTAGTATTTATATTCTAACTAGTTGGGATTGAAACTTAGTTGTTGATATATGCTCTCAGACATAATGCATCATTTGTGAGTTCCCCTACAATTTTTTCGTCGATTTGTTGTTTCTGCTGTCTACTATCCTAGTGCAAACTTGTTTCTAGGTATCTGATGGACGATTGCTTGTGAAACAGCCTCTCTACCCCAGGGTAGGGGTAAGGTCTGCGTACACACTACCCTCCCCAGACCCCACTAGTGGGATTATACTGGGTTGTTGTTGTTGTTGAATGAAGGAACAAAAATAGTGGAGAAACGTATAAAAGCTTTGCCATGTTCACTGCATAATTTGTTTCATATGTCTGAACTGTTTGTTGAAGTAGAAAACTTAAGTTTAATTCCATATGTCAAAACTACCTGCTTGACTACTGATTCTCGAAGTAATAACTAAAGGGCTTGTTCTTTTTGCGTGAAACAGGACATGCTTTAATGGTTTCAGTGGGATTTTTACTAAAACGATTAACACATGAACATGATATCTGCATTTTGGTAAGTTTGGCAGTAACATAACATTAGCATGCTCTCTTTGCTGCAGCATTATTCATTCTCTATGGGGTATCATCTTTTGTCTTCTAATGCGCTTTTTTAACTGCTGGATTTGATTTTCTTTTAACTGGATCAGTGTATTAGGCACATCAGCCAGAAACTTGAACGCGTCAAGTTGTTATATACTTACCATATGAACCTATTAATGGTTTAGATCTTCTAAAGGGAACTTCAGTTTTGTATTGATCCACATATTTCAAATTGGACTCAACAAGTAAATTCTAATTAAATTCCTATTTGTCCACCCGAACTTTTCTCTGTAAGTAATGGAGTATTGTAGTTCTACTTTCACTATAGGCTGTTAGTTTGCTAGATATCCTAATTGTGGACATCATATAATATCTATCCTTCTGTGCTAGGTTACCAATCACATGGTGGCCGGTGAGAAAGGTACTTCCAAGCCAGCACTTGGGGAGAGTTGGAGGGGCATCCCGCATGTTAGACTTCTGTTATCCAGAGACCACACTCGGAACATCAGCAGCATGTCAGTACTTAGACACCCACACATGGTATGTTTCTTGCAAGAATAGCTCTATTGTTCAAACTTGGTTCTCAGCAACTTATCGAACTTCATTAGACTAATCAACCTAAACACCTGACTTTGCAACATCAATTTTTGATTCTGGATTTTGGTTTTATAAAGCTATAATGAAACACCATCATTGTGTCATGAAGATTAATTTCTAATAGTGGATATTTCATCCAGGCTACAGGAGATAGAGTTGAGTTCGAGGTACAATGATATCAGGCTTTATAATGCCTGAGAATCTTGGCTTTTAGTTTATCCAGATATCGACTTGATGCTGTCGAATTGTAGAGGAAAATGTCAACTAATATATTTGTTAGGAAAGAAGAAAGATATGGTGACCTTGTGAGATGGAGATGAAGCTACGAGACTACTACATGTTTTTACTTTTATATGAAATGGATTGCGGTTCGTATTTTGTAGTCTCTCATTTGGACTGAGATGAAACTAATATCATTTTGACATTTTGACAGAATTTATTTACTGAATATAGAGGAGAAAATTACTTTCTTAATCAAAATTGTGAGTTGATGCTTGTATGGGTCAAAATCTGTCATAGAATATTTAAGATAAGATAACACTAAAGAAAGAGTCTTTGAGTTGTCGTCAGTCGAGGTCGACTAGGAAGTAGCGAGATTCGCGGTCAAGATGTCAACAATGATCGAGGTCGAGCACCGTTGATTAAGTTGTTACGGCTATTTTTTAAAATAGTATATTAAAGAGAATATTCTAGTGGATATTTTCTGCATTTGTACTATTAGGGTTTATTAGGAAAATGTCTCATATAAATAGAAAAATAGACAATGATATGGGGCATGTGACATTCATTTGATAAGAACAGACTTTTGACAAAAGATTCTCTCTTACTAGGATATAAACATTACCTTTTCATCAAGATTCTCGTTCATATTATTCTATACTTTTCCATCAGATCCGAGAATAATTTGAACATTCTAGGATTTGTCTATCACTCATCATTGTCAGGAGGAACAACCATCTAGTTCATACTTTATTGGGTGAATCACTTCTCCTATTTACTTAAATGTCATTTATTGTTATTTGTTGATATTAAGTGCTATATTATTGCTCGTACTTTTTGGAATAGTTATTGCACGTTGCTATCAATCTACCACCAGATCTGTTTGACATTAGTCACCTTTTCGGAACTCATAACTAGAAATATTATTATTAACTAGGTTTAACTTATTATCATATAGATTTAATTATTTGAACCAAAAGTTACATTTTTTGTCAAACAATTTGGCACCTTCTGTGGGGATTTCTTAGTTAAGCTTTTAGTTTCTTCTAGATCTACAGCCAATACGGGTCACTAACGTAAAACAAAAGAAACAAAAAACAAGATCTCCTTTCTTTGTACGTACAAATCCCGACATGGCAGGTAACCGAGAAGAAAAGATGAAAATAATAAGTGACCTCCCAACTAACCTCATGAACGTCATCAACGAAAGTTATGAAACGGCAGACGAAGACGCAACGCCCAATGCTTCCCCCAGGCGAGATGGGTCGTCGTCTCCTCACTGCAGCATCACAAAATCTCTTGGTAAGAGAGCCTTCACATATATGTTGGAGGAGACGCCCCCAGTTGTAAAAAAACTCCTCGAAGCATGGCTAATTGACACGCTAACCAACATCCTCAACAAGCCTGCCTGGGACGCGACTACAGAAAACGCAAGGACTTGCACTATACAACCAGCAGACGAGCGGTGCAACCAACTCCCTCTTCCTCCGACGACATGTATTACTCACAATGTCATTAATAGTGCAGGTGACGACGCCCTCGCAACCATTTTGAAAAGAATGGAGGAAATGGAGAATGAGAACAAGGCACTTCGAGATCAAATGAAAGAACACCAGGAAAGAGTCGATAAAATATCGGGCTCTCCCAAGCTATTTGATGTGCTGTAGAAATGTGGCACCTTTGATACTAATTACATAGTCTTTAACTCATCTTTTAAAGCAGTATAAGTCATTTCTTATGTAGTTTTGGTGTTTTGCAGGAAACCAGTCTTGAAGAACCAAGAATAGGAAAAAGATAACAAAAACCCATGGAAAGGTAGAAATGCGGAAGGTTTGCGACCGCAAAAGTGATGTACGGACCGCAGACCCATCACAAAGTGAAACAGACCACCCCAGTAACTGAGAGTCAAATCTGCGGTTCATTTTGCGGTCGCACAATTCATATGCGGACCGCATAGTGATCGCACAAATACAAAAGGATTTCCTGTGAAGATGATTTTGCGGTACGATATGCGGCCGCGAAACCAACATGCGGATCGCACAATCAAAATGCGATGAACAACTGGAAAACTCTGTGATCAGATCTGCGGTGAAAAAGAGAGATGTGCGGACTGCGAATGTGTTCTACGGCCCGTTCTACGACCCATTCTGTGGTTGCAGACTTTATCTGCAGGGTCATTTTTGTCACTTTTTGTCTACGACTTTTGGACCATTATAAATAGAATGACTAGTGTTTTTGTGGACCATCTTGTCTGAAAAAGAGGCTACACTTAGAGCATTGAATACACCATTATTTTGGAAGCTTTGAGAGAGAATCCAATACTTTGTCCTCTTTGTAAGCTTTATGACTTTATTTATTACTTTGTTCTTGTATTCTAGTATGAGCTAACTTTAAATACTAAGGTTGTGGACCCTAAGTGAGTATAATGTTAATGTGTATTTACCATTGAATATATATACATATACACACACAATGGTTGGTTGATTTCTATTTATTTCTCATGCTTCATTTATGGTTGACGGTTGCAAACATTGACCAGTGCCATTTTACTTGGAAAAGTGGGTTAGGGTTTGATAGAATTGAATAGCAAGAACTCAAGGCTTTAAACCTTGTTTAATAGAATCACTTAGAGATAAGTTGGTTCTACTTGGCATAGACTGGTTGTTCTTAATTGTAACTCTTTTATATTTGGAAAAATCATAGAGAGAAAATACTACCTAATTATTGAAAAATATTGGGTAGTCATTTAAGAACCATTTGCATATCAAAGGACCTTCCATTAGAAATATATCATATTCACACCGATAGCATTACATTCCATTGATGGGGATACAACCTTGGTTTCTTAATCAAATTAATCAAATTCTCTTAACAAAATAGCTTTTCTTGACAATTCACAATTACAAAACTCCTTTTAAACTAACGGAGTAGAACTACGGCTAAAGTCAAGTTTCACACTACTCAAGTAACCTTTTTACATCTATTCCCTGTGGGATTAGACCCCAACCTAGTTGGTTTATTATATTTGACCGTTTTATACCATTTATATAGGTGTAATTTGAGTGTATCAAATTTTGGTGTCGTTGCCGGGGAATACGGTTTTGAAATTACTAATTAATGTGTGCTTTACTTTACGTCTTCTTCTATTCCATCATACTTTGCTTGGTGTCATTAGGTAAACATGGGCAAGCCGGAAAAAGAGAATGTGTTTGCGGATATAGATGAGTATATTGAGGATACAAACGCCATTGTCTCTCCGAGAGTTGACATTGCTACCTTCAAAGTGGAACATAGTCTAATCCTAATGCTAAAGGCAGAGGGGTTCTTCTGAAATTTCACCGATCCGACACAACATCTCAGAAACTTTTTGGGTGTGTGTGCAATGCACAAGCAGAATCATGTCTCGGATGATTGCCCTAAGGTTGAGGGTGTTCAAGTACTCTTTAACCGTAGAGGTAAGACAGTGGATCCAAAATCTACCTCCTAATTCCATCCATACTTGGGTCGAGCTTGTCCGAGCTTTACTAACAAAGTGGTTCCCACAAAGCAAGAAGTCTGAGCTTCAGGATAAAATTTTCTTCTTCAAGCAATTACCGGGAGAGTACCTATATGAGGCATGGGCTAGATTCAAGCTATATTTGGTGAGGTCACCGAATCATGGTTTTCCGGATACTATTTTGTTGGAGAAGTTTTACATGGACTTGGATCCTATGAATCAATCCATAGCCAAAAATACGGCGAATGGATCATTTATGGATAAAATATTTGCTAAGGTCACACAAATCCTCGACAAGATGGCCGAACATAACTAAGTTTGGCACTCGGAAGACACCACGGGTGGAATTGCATATGGTACTCCTTCCTTGACCAACATGATTAAGGAGAACCAAGAAAGAGGTCAAGTAATTATCGGGCTTGCTACCAATGTCAACGTGTTGACAAAAATGTTCATTGAAAGCCAAACAAAAAAGGTGAATGTTGTGGAAGATGTGCAACCAATGTCAAATGAGGAATACGAATAAGTAAATTATGTCAACAATTCACAAGGAAGATATCAAAGACAACCCTACTAAGGTTCAGGACAACAACACCAATAGAGATCTAAACCGCAAGGGCAAGGCAACCAACAATGGTGAAACGACCAAGGTAGTTCAAATCAAGGAAATTGGAGTAACAATAACAATAATTTTTCAAATCATAGTTCAAATATGTTCTACCAAAGGGGCAATATTCTAGCTCTTCACATTAGAAGGAGAGTTCGTCAAGTGAGTCCAAGTTGGAAAACATGCTTGAAAGAGTATTGCTAAAAACAATAGAGATCAGACACTTCAATGAAAAATATGACCGAGCTTGTGGGTTCTTACACTGCATCTATTCAAAAGTTGGAGATGCAAATGAGGGATTTCTCAAGAGAACAAAATCCGAAGCAAAACGGCACGCTCCCAAGTGATACAATTGCAAACCCAAAAGGTAGTGGGAGCGGCCCAACCTCTCATTGTATGGACACTACAACTCGAAGTGGGAAACTACTTCAAGGAGAGAATGAACAAATAGTCGAAGTGGAAGATTCTGAACAAGAAGTCGAGGCACAAGTTGAGGTGCCAAATGTTGTTGAAGTTGAAAGACTCTCGAATAAGGTAAAAGCTCAAGAAGTGAACCATTAAGAGGTTAAGGAAAAGGTAATAGAGGCACCAAAACCTCTAGCACCAATTCCTAGACCTCCCCATCTTTTCCCTCAAAGAATAGCTAGAAGGGTTGATGATAGCAAACTAGAGAAGTTCTATGACATCCTAAAGCAACTATCGGTGAACATTTCATTTGTGGAAGCATTTCAATAGATGCCGGGTTTTGCTAAGTACTTGAAAGACTTGATCACTAAAAAGAAAACCACCAAGAATGAAGTGGTGAATGTCACTCACCGGGTTAGTTCCATCATTGCAACAACTGCCATCCAAAAGAAAGAGGACCTGGGAGCTTTCATCATTCCATGCACTATTGGATTGTGTGACTTTGCACGAGCCCTTTTTGATAATTGGGCTAGCATCAACTTGATTCCCCTTTCTATCTACAAGCAAGCGGGATTGGGAATGCCCAGGCCTACAAGTATGTGGTTGCAAATGGCCGACCGTTCGATAAAGCGACCGGTGGTAATAGTTGATGATGTGCTTGTGAAAGTGGGGAAGTTTCTCCTTCCCGCCGACTTTGTTATTCTCGATTGTGTTTTTGATAAAGAGATCCCTATCATCTTTGAGAGACCATTCCTTTCTACCGGGAGAGCACTTAGGACTCATAACGAAATGAGATTAAGTTCTGAGTTAATGACGAAGAAGTTACCTTTCAAGCAAACAAGGGTATGAAATTGCCACATGCATATGAGAGTATCTCAGTCATTGATGTTGTTGATGTGGTAGAGGATGTCGTCGAGGTGAAGATGGAAGAGGAATGCCTTGGTGAGGCATTGGCGGCTATTTTGGTAAATTTTGATGGTGAGGACATGGAAGGATATGTGGAATCAGTGATGCATTGGAAGGGCTTGGGTCATACACTTATGTACTAAAGAAGCTTTCTCTTGACTTAGAGAATAGAGTCACTCCTCCCGCTAAGCCTTCAATTGTCAAGCCGCCACAACTTGAGCTCAAGCCACTTCCGCCGCACTTAAGGTATAAATTTCTTGGCTCTAATGAAACTCTACCCGTAATTGTTTCTTCTTTGTTGAATGATGTGCAGGTTGAACACTTATTGGATACATTGAGGGAGCATAGACATGACATTGATTGGACTATAGCGGATATCCTTGATTGGACTATAGCGGATATCCGAAGGATTCCCGTTGGAATTTGTGAGCACAAGATGCAACTGGAGGAAGAGAGAACCTAGCGTGGGGCACCAAAGGAGGTTAAATCATTCCATGCAAGAGGTGGTGAAGAAATAAACCATAAAATGATTGGATGTCGGGGTTATCTACCCTATTGCCGATAGTCCTTGGGTGAGTCTGGTGCAATATGTACCAAAGAAAGGGGGCATGGCCTTGATTCAAAATGACAAAAATGAACTCATCCCAACGAGGACGGTGACCGGGTGGAGAGTTTGCATGGACTACCAGAAGATCAATAGTGCTACTTGCAAAGACCATTTCCCTATGCCTTTTATTGATCAAATGCTTGATCGCCTAGCGGGAGGTCATTTTATTGCTTCTTAAATGGTTACTCCGGCTACAACCAAATAAACATAACCTTAGAGGACCAAGAGAAGACGACATTCACATGTTCGTATGGGACCTTTGCTTTTATCCGGATGTTATTTAGGCTATGCAATGCCCCGACTACTTTTCAACGATGCATGATGTCAATCTTCTTGGACATGGTGGAGGATTTCTTAGAGGTATTTATGAATGACTTCTCTGCAGTTGGTAATTCCTTTGATAATTGCCTTGACAATCTTAGGCAAGTGCTCAAAAGATGTGAGGAGACAAACCTTGTGCTCAATTGGGAAAAATATCACTTCATGGTGGACAAGGGTATTATTCTTGGCGACAAAATATCCAAGCAAGGAATTGAGGTTTATCGGGCAAAGATCGAGATAATTTCCAAGCTTCCTCCTCCCACTTCGGTCAAAGGCGTTCGGAGCTTTTTGGGGCATGCCGGTTTTTATCGGCGATTTATCAAGGACTTCTCAAAATTGCAAGTCCCATATGCAAGCTCCTTGAAAAGAATGCTAAGTTTGAGTTCGATGAGAAGTGCCCCAAAGCTTTTGAGGAATTGAAAGCAAGGCTCACCACGTGACATATTATTGTCACACATGATTGGTCTCTTCCATTTGAACTCATGTGTGACGCAGTGGTGTGGCTATTAGAGCAGTGATTGGTCAACGGCATAACGTGATTCTTCATCCTATCTACTACGCAATCAAGACACTCAATGGTGCACAAATAAATTACATTGTAACTGAGTAAGAACTGCTTGCCATTGTCTATGCTTTTGAAAAATTCTGGGCCTATTTATTGGTATCCAAGGTGATAGTCTACACCGATCATGCTGCTCTCCGCAACCTTATGGTGAAGAAGGATGCTAAACCAAGATTGATCAGATGGGTTATTTTGTTACAAGAGTTTGACATTGGAGTCAAAGATCGGAAAGGAATAGAGAATCAAGTTGCGAATCACTTATCTAGGCTTAAAGAGGCAGGGTGACCAAAAGAAGATCTTGAAATTAATGATGTCTTCCCAGATGAACACTTATTGGCAATATTTAGTGTTGGGAAACGTGTCAGGCTAATAAAAGGAGAAAATATTTGAAAGAGAAAATCAATAAATTGCACAAGACAAGACAAGATTTATGTGGTTCGACAATTTTGCCTACTCCAAGGCCACACAAAGAATAACTATTTATTAATTGAAGAGAGAAAGAAGAAGTTGAGGTAAAATTGAGGTAAATGCATACATCATAAGAATCCCGATATAAGCGCATATATCATAAGAATGCCGATGTAAGCGCTTACATCATAAGTTCATCTCTTTTTGATTTTTCTTTCTTTTGTTTTGTCTATTTTTCTTTCTTTTACATACAACAACAGGTTTGCTATTATCAATCTCCCCCTCAAACCTATGTTACATCAAGAAAGAAATTAAAAAAAAAGATTTGCTATTCTCTGGTGGCGCCTTCAGTATTGAAGGCTAACTGAGGCAGTGCACAACCTCAGTTTGTCAACACCGACAACTTTGGTCAACATGTCTAACGGGTTCTTTGATCCTGGTATCTTCTGCAGGGAAAAAGTTTCTTCACTTATCAACTCTCGGATATGATGATACCTCAACTGGATATGCTTTGATCTTGCATGAAACACTGGATTCTTGGCAAGATGAATTGCACTCTGGCTATCGCTGAAAAGCTCACAATTGTCCTGCTCTTTACCTAGCTCTTTAAGAAAATTCTTGAGCCAAATCATCTCTTTTTCAGCTTCTTAGATTGCATGTACTCTGCTTCAGTGGTAGATAGAGCAACACTTTTCTGAAGTCTAGACATCTAGCTAACAACAGTACCACCCAAGGTGAACACGTAGCCTGTGGTACTTTTTTGACTATCCAGATCGCCACCTAAATTTGCATCAGCAAAACCTTGTAAGATAATATTGCTCATTTTAAAACAAAGTGACATACCTGAGGTGCCTTTGAGATATTGCAATATCCATTTTACACCTTCCCAATGCTCCTTTCCTGGATTTGACATGTATCTACTGACAACTCCAATTGCATGGGTTATGTCAGGTCTAGTGCAAACCATATCATACATCAAACTTCCTACTGCTGAAGCATATGGAACTTTCGACATGTACTTCCTTTCTTCATCTGTCTTAGGTAATTGGTCCTTCGACAGATTAAGATGGCTTCCGAGTGGAGTGCTTCTAGTCTTTGCATCATGAAGACTGAACCTTCTTAGTACCTTATGTATGTACTTTTATTGATACACTTTTAAGGTTCCTTCAGACCTGTTTATGCTAATCCTCATCCCAAGCATTTGCTTAGCTGGTCCTAAGTCTTTCATTTCAAACTCCTCCGCCACTTGTTGCTTAACCATGTTGATCTCATTTATGTTAGATCTTTCAATTAGCATATTATCAACGTACAACGGTAAAATGATATAGGATTTATCAAGATTTTTGATATAACAGCAACGGTCCATCTCACATCGTGTGAAACCATTATTACGCATGAAACCATCAAATTTCTTATACCATTGTTGAGGTGTTTGTTTCAAACCATACAAACTCTTCTGCAACTTATACACAAGGTTTTCTTTACCAGAAACTTGAAAACCTTCAGGTTGCTTCATGTAGATGTCTTATTCAAGGTCACCATGCAAGAAAGCAGTTTTAACATCTAGCTGCTCCAAATGCAAATTTTCTGCAGCTACGATACTTAGCACCAACTTGATAGTAGTTAATTTGACTACAAGAGAGAAGATCTCGGTGTAGTCAATCCCTTCCTTCTACTGAAATCCTTTTACTACTAATCGTGCTTTGTATCTCTTCTTACCATCATGCTCTTCCTTGACCTTGTACACCCACTTGTTTTGCAATTCCTTCTTTCCTTTTGGTAACTCTGTAAGTATCCATGTTTTATTCTTTGAAGAGAATTCATCTCTTCTTTCATGGCTAGCTTCCACTTATCAATGCTTATCACCTGCATTGCTTCAACAAAATGCTCTGGTTCTCCAGCATCAGTCAGAAGTAAATAGTGGAGAGATAGAGTTAACTTATCTGCAACATTTGTGACTCTTTTATATCTCCTTAATGTTGGTTCAGGATTAACTAATACCGAATTTGATTCAAGTCATGACTCCAGATCTGGTTCTCCATCTGATTCTATCTCTGGTTTTTGTTCTGATTCATATCCAGATTCGGCTTCTGGTTTGGCATCTTTAATTTCAGATCCAGTTGTAGTCTCTCTAGCCACTTCATTTTCTGAGATTTCTTCTAACTCAACTGTTTCAGATGTCTGTCTACTGGTGCTGGTTGGTTCTACTTCAAGCTTGTCTTTGTACATCACATTTTCATTAAATGTGACATTCCTGTGTCTTAGGATCTTTCTATTCTGATCATCCCAAAATCGATAACCAAAATTATCATCACCATAGAAAATAAAGAAACATTTCTTGGCCTTAGGATCAATCTTATCTCTATCATTAAAGTTTACATGCACATAAGCAACACAACAAAAAATTTTCAGATGTGAGAGAGTTGCCTCATTTCCTGTCCATACCTCCTCAGGAATTTCAAAATCCAGTGGTACAGAGGGTCCTATTTGATGATGTGCTTGTGAAAGTGGGAAGTTTCTCCTCCCCGCCGACTTTGTTATTCTCGATTGTGTTGTTGATAAAGAGATTCCTATCATCTTGGGGAGACCATTCTACCGGGAGAGCACTCATGGACTCAAAACGAAATGAGATTAAGTTCCGAGTTAATGACAAAGAAGTTACCTTTCAAGAAAGCAAGGGTATGAAATTGCTACATGCATACGAGAGTATCTCAGTCATTGATTGTCACGACCCAAACCCATGGGCCGCGACGGGCACCCGGTACCTTACTCAACCGAATACCAACATAACGTATCTTTTTGTATCATGCTATCATGGGTAAATGAGATGGAAAGGCTATCGTAGGATAATTAGAATAAAACATGTAATACCAACTTGGGCCTATAAGACCAAAATGATCACTCGTACACTAAACGTAGGCCGACAAGGCCATACAATCTTTTACGTGCATGGAATATGTCTACAAGCCTCTAAGAGTAGATAAATACCATAAAGGTCGGGACAGGGGCCCGCCATACTAAACAATACACGTCCGAATCATACTGACCAAATAATCAACTCCGGAGCAAATGGAGTGCACCAACATCTTCCGCTGAGCTGATAGCCTACTTGGAGAACTCTCAATCTGTCTATCGAGACCTACGGGCATGAAACGCAGCGTCAGACGTCAGTACAAATAAAGTACCGAGTATGTAAGGCATGGCAGTAGTATATAAAAGACATGAAAGAAACATGGAGTAAAGAACTCAACCTGAAATTCTGAATAGCTCTGTGAATCATGAAAATTTATAATGTCATGCATGTGCGTATAAATATCATAACATACATAGGTATATGCGTACATAACATCATCAAGCCTCTGAGGGCATTCCATCATATCATCTCAGCCACTGTGGGTAAAATCATCAACGCATATCAACTGATCAGGTGGTGGTGCGTATATAACGCCATAACCTTTTTCCATATCCCATATACATATAATATACGCGTATATAACGTCTTCTGGTCATGGGTCAATGTACATATATAAATGCATGAAATGCATAAGAAATACGTTAATAAGATTTCTCGAATATCATAAAATTAATATGCCTTTCGGACAAACTTTAACAAATACGTATTTTTTTGAGACCCATGAACAGAGGATATAATAATAATTCACATGGGAAATCAAGAATATAGACACCCCTAGTATTTCTATGAATAGAGTCATTTA
>AWOL01S0013683.1:110132-132895 GCA_000715115.1 Nicotiana otophora
ACCTTAACTCCGTTGAGTCCTTAATACCTTCCAAGAAATTCTTCAAACAACTCAATTCAATCTATCACATCATAAGGAGATTCAAAATCAGTGCTGAGTAAAGGATAAGTCTGCAACTTAAACTAGTAGCTCGTTTACGTAAATTTGGGCAGCATCTCCCCAGTAACTAGGCCCTCCTCCAATACCATATACCAACAAAAATAAGAACACAACAATAAAAACATGTAAGAATCATTTTCCAACCTTATCTCCATCACAATATACCACAAAATAGCCCACACACCCCAATCACTTCATACATAAAACGACAACCAAAGTAGTGTCAAACAACCTAAAAATGTAACGACGAACGACCAGCCTACTACCCTGCCACATGTGGCATTTCTCCATGCCCTTTTATCCTTCAAAACTACATAAATAAGAAGCACAATATACAGCCCAAAAGCAACACGAAACAGCCCACAAAACAGTCCACTACAAGTCAAATAACTCGAACTCACGGCTTCCGATCACCGTCTCGTGAGTTCTAACTATTAGGAAACGAATTTATCAATATTCCTTGATATTTAAACACTTAAATACATAAAGTACACATTTTATTAACTATTAAGTACCTTCCAAAACTCAAACTACAAAGAAAAAGAGAGGCGATATAGCGATACTTACGTCGTAGGATCGTTTTAATATTATCGCTTCTTGATTCCGTGCCCGAGATGATAATCTTATTTGAAGCTCTTGCGGAGAGCTTAAGAGTAAAGTTAGGGGTGTTATTTGGGCGAGCTCTCTGGAAAGATGGAGAAAGAGACGAGATGGGATGTAAAAATCCCATTTATTTAAAAGTCAAAAAGGTGCTACTTGGCACCCTATGATTGGCCCTTCTTCTAATGCTTATAACTTTTTATCCAGGTGTTGTATGAATGAACGGTTAAGAGCATTGGAAACTACATTACAATACCTTCAATTTGGGATATAATATGTCCCAAAAAGACCTCATATAGCATACTAAATGTATTTCTCAAAAAGCTTTGTTACAAGGTAAATCCTTAGTCGGTTTTTCCGCAACTTTAATCTGATTTTTCCAAGCTTCATATTTTCTATCCAAACATCATATATAGACATATTATGACTTTAAAATTATTTAAATTATGATTAACATGTCTCATATTCACTACGTCACCTTGCGACGCGCAGGGTGTAACATTGATGTTGTTGATGTGGTAGAGGATGTCATCGAGGTGAAGAAGGAAGAGGAATGCCTTGGTGAGGCATTGGCGGCTATTTTGGTAAATTTTGATGGTGAGGACATGGAAGGATATGTGGAATCAGTGATGCGTTGGAAGGGCTTGGATCATACACTTATGCACCAAAGAAGCTTTCTCTTGACTTAGAGAATAGAGTCACTCCTCCCGCTAAGCCTTCAATTGTCAAGCCGCCACAACTTGAGCTCAAGCCACTTCCGCCGCACTTAAGGTATAAATTCCTTGGCTCTACTGAAACTCTACCCGTAATTATTTCTTCTTTATTGAATGATATGCACGTTGAACACTTATTGGATACATTGAGGGAGCACAGTCAGGCCATTGGTTGGACTATAGCAGATATCCGAGGGATTCCCACCGGAATTTGTGAGCACAAGAAACAACTGGAGAAAGAGAGTAAACCTAGCGTGAGGCACTAAAGAAGGTTAAATCCTTCCATGCAATAGGTGGTGAAGAAATAAATCATAAAATGGTTGGATGCCGGGGTTGTCTACCCCATTGCCGATAGTCCTTGGGTGAGTCTGGTGCAATATGTACCAAAGAAAGGGGGCACGACCGTGATTCAAAATGACAAAAATGAACTCATCCCAATGAGGACGGTGACTGGGTGGAGAGTTTGCATGGACTATCGGAAGCTCAATAGTGCTACTTGCAAAGACCATTTCCCTATGCATTTTATTGATCAAATGCTTGATCGGTTAGCGGGAAGGTCATTTTATTTCTTCTTGGATGGTTACTCCGGCTACAACCAAATCAACATAACCTTAGAGGACCAAGAGAAGATGACATTCACATGTTCGTATGGGACCTTTGCTTTTATCCGGATGTTATTTGGGCTATGCAATGCCCCGACTACTTTTCAACGATGCATGATGTCAATCTTCTTAGATATGGTGGATGATTTCTTAGAGGTATTCATGAATGACGTCTCTGTAATTGGTGATTCCTTTGAGCATTGCCTTGACAATCTTAGGCAAGTGCTTAAAAGATATAAGGAGACAAACCGTGTGCTCAATTGGGAAAAATGTCACTTCATGATGGACAAGGGTATTGTTCTTGGCGACAAAATCTCCATGCAAGGCATTCAGGTTTATCGGGCAAAGATCGAGATAATTTCCAAGCTTCCTCCTCCCACTTCGGTCAAAGGTGTTCGGAGCTTTTTGGGGCATGCCGGTTTTTATCGGCAATTTATCAAGGACTTCTCAAAATTGCAAGTCCCATGTGCAATCTCCTTGAAAAGAATGCTAAGTTTGAGTTCGATGAGAAGTGACTCAAAGCCTTTGAGGAATTGAAAGCAAGGCTCACCACATCACCTATTATTGTTACACCTGATTGGTCTCTTCAATTTGAACTCATGTGTGATGCAGTGGTGTGGCTATTGGAGCCGTGATTGGTCAACAGCATAACAAGTTTCTTCATTCTGTCTACTATGCAATCAAGACACTCAATGGCGCACAAATGAATTACATTGTAACTGAGCAAGAACTGCTTGCCATTGTCTATGCTTTTGAAAAATTCTGGGCCTATTTATTGGGATCTAAGGTGATAGTCTACACCGATCATGCTGCTCTCCGCAACCTTATGGAGAAGAAGGATGCTAAACCAAGATTGATCAGATGGTTATTTTGTTACAAGAGTTTGACATTGGAGTCAAAGATCGGAAAGGAATAGAGAATCAAGTTACGAATCACTTATCTAGGCTTGAAGAGGCAGGGTGACCAAAAGAAGATCTTGAAATTAATGATTTCTTCCCAGATGAACACTTATTGGCAATATCTAGTATTGGGAAACGTGTCAGGCTAATAGAAGGGAAAAATATTTGAAAGAAAAAAGCAATAAATTACACAAGACAAGACAAGACAAGATTTACGTGGTTTGGCAATTTTGCCTACTCCACGGCCACATAAAGAATAGCTATTTACTAATTAAAGAGAGAAAGAAGAAGTTAAGGGATGATATTTAAATAAAAATGCATACCCCTTTTATAGGCATTTGAATGCCCTATCGACGTAAGCGCTTACATCATAGGAATGCTGACGTAAGCGTATACATCATAAGAATGTCGATATAAGCGCTTACATCATAAGTTCATATCTTTTTGATTTGTTTTATTTTATTTTGTCTACTTTTCTTTCTTTCACATACAACAGGTTTGCTACTATCAATCTCCCCCTCAAACCTATGTTACATCAAGAAAGAAGTTTAAAAAAAAAAGATTTGCTATTCTCTGGTGGCGCCTTCATGCTATCAGTCTAGTGCAGAACCTCAGTTTGTCAACACCGACAACTTTGGTCAAATTGTCTGACGGGTTCTTTGATCCTGGTATCTTCTGCAGGGAGAGAGTTTCTCCACTTATCAACTCTCGGATATGATGATACCTCAACTGGATATGCTTTGATCTTGCATGAAACACTGGATTCTTGACATCATGAATTGCACTCTGGCTATCGCTGAAAAGCTCACAATTGTCATGCTCTTTACCTAGCTCTTTAAGAAAATTCTTGAGCTAAATCATCTCTTTTTCAGCTTCTCAGATTGCCATGTACTTTGCTTCAGTGGTAGATAGAGCAACACTTTTCTGAAGTCTAGACATCTAGCTAACAGCAATACCACCCAAGGTGAACACGTAGCCTGTGGTACTTTTTTGACTATCCAGATCGCCGCCTAAATTTGCATCAACAAAACCTTGTAAGATAATATTGCTCCTTTTAAAACAAAGCGCCATACCTGAGGTGCCTTTGAGATATCACAATATCCATTTTACACCTTCTCAATGCTCATTTCCTGGATTTGACATGTATCTACTGACAATTCCAACTGCATGGGCTATGTCAGGTCTAGTGAAAACCATAGCATGCATCAAACTTCCTACTGCTGAAGCATATGGAACTTTGGACATGTACTTCCTTTCTTCATCTGTCTTAGGTGATTGGTCCTTCGACATATTAAGATGGCTTCCGAGTGGAGTGCTTCTGGTCTTTGCATCATGAAGACTAAACCTTCTTAGTACTTTCTGTATGTACTTTTATTGAGACACTTTTAAGGGTCCTTCAGACCTATTTATGCTAATCCTCATCCCAAGCATTTGCTTAGCTGGTCCTAAGTCTTTCATTTCAAACTCCTCCGCCACTTGTTGCTTAACCATGTTGATCTCATTTATGTTAGATCTTGCAATTAGCATATCATCAACGTACAACGGTAAAATGATATAGGATTTATCAAGATTTTTGATATAACAGCAATGGTCCATCTGACATCGTGTGAAACCATTATTACACATGAATCCATCAAATTTCTTATACCATTGTCGGGGTACTTGTTTCAAACCATACAAACTCTTTTGCAACTTACACACAAGGTTTTCTTTACCAGAAACTTGAAAACCTCCAGGTTGCTTCATGTAGATGTCTCTTTCAAGGTCACCATACAAGAAAGCAGTTTTAACATCTAGTTGCTCCAAATGCAAATTTTCTGCAGCTACGATACTTAGCACCAACCTGATAGTAGTTAATTTGACTACATGAGAGAAGATCTCGGTGTAGTCACTCCCTCCCTTCTGCTGAACTCCTTTTACTACTAATCGTGCTTTGTATCTCTTCTTACCACCATGCTCTTTCTTGATCTTGTACACCCATTTGTTCTGCAATGCCTTCTTTCCTTTTGGTAACTCTGTAAGTATCCATGTTTTATTCTTTTGAAGAGAATCCATCTCTTCTTTCATGGCTAGCTTCCACTTATCAATGCTTATCACCTGCATTGCTTCAACAAAATGCTCTGGTTCTCCAGCATCAGTCAGAAGTAAATAGTGGAGAGATAGAGTTAACCTATCTGCAGCATTTGTGACTCTTTTAGATCTCCTTAATGTTGGTTCAGGATTAATTATTCCCGAATTTGATTCAAGTCCTGACTTCTGATCTGGTTCTCCATCTGATTCTATCTCTGGTTTTGGTTCTGATTCTGATTCTGATTCGGCTTCTGGTTCGGCTTCTGGTTCGGCATCTTCAATTTTAGATCCAGGTGTAGTCTCTCTAGCCACTTCATTTTCTGAGATTTCTTCTAACTCAACTATTTCAGATGTCTGTCTACTTGTGCTGGTTGGTTCTACTTTAAGCTTGTCTTTGTATATCACATTTTCATTAAATGTGACATTCTTGTGTCTTAGAATCTTTCTATTCTGATCATCCCAAAATCGATAACCAAAATTTTCATCACCATAGCCAATAAAGAAGCATTTCTTGGCCTTAGGATCAAGCTTATCTCTATCATTAGAGTTTACATGCACATAAGCAACATAACTAAAAAATTTCAGATGTGAGAGAGTTACCTACTTTCCTGTCCATACCTCCTCAGGAATTTCAAAATCCAGCGGTACAAAGGGTCCTCTGTTTATGAGGTAAGTTGCCATGTTAACAGCATTAACCCAAAAATACTTCGGCAATCCAGAATGTATTCTCATACTTTTGGCTCGTTCATTCAGGATTCTGTTCATCCTCTCAGCAACGCCATTTTGTTCTGGTGTTCCAGGAACTGTCTTGATTATTCTGATCCCATTCTCAAAGCAGAATGCTTTAAACTTTTGACTATCATACTCTCTTCCATTGTCAGACTTCAGACATTTTTACTTTAGACTTGTCTGATTTTCAACTTTAGTTTTCCATCTTTTAAAGGTAACAAACACATCAAATTTATTTTCAAAAAATAAACCCATACCTTTCTTGTGGAATCATCAATGAAGGTCACATAATAGCGTGAGCCTCCCAGAGAAGTTACAGATGTTGGTCCTCACACATATGTATGCACTAGTTCCAGCTTCTCTTTCTTTGGCGTCCTTCCCACCTTTGAGAAACTAACTCTCTTTTGTTTTCCATAAATGCAATCTTCGCACAAACCTAATTCAACATGCTTTAGGTTTGGCAACTTTTTTTTGGATGCAAACAACTTCATTCCCTTCTCACTCATATGCCCAAGCCTCCGGTGCCACAATGTTGTATCACGACCATGATCAACTGTTGCTATAGTATCTCTTTGTATTGCAGTTGCATACAGTGTTACCTTCTTGAAGCCTCGTGCCACAACCAAATTTCCTTTGGTTATCTTTCACAATTCGTTACCGAATGTTGTTGTATATCCTTCACTGTCAATTTGACCCATATATATCAGATTTTTCTTGAGACCTGGAACATGTCGGACATTTTGCAATTTCCATAGCGTGCCTTGTGAAGTCTTTATATGAACTTCACTTTTCCTAACAATGTCCAGAGGTTCGCCGTCTGCTAGATAAAATTTTCCAAATTTTCCAACAATATAATTATGCAATAATTCTTTGCATGATGTAGAGTGAAAGGATGCACCTGAGTCAAGAATCCAAGATTCAACTGGACTGTCTGCACAACAAATTAGTGCATCACCGACTTGTTCAGCAATTGCATTTGCTGAATAATTATTTGCTCAAAGAAGATTCTGGGGAATCACTTGATTTTCTCTGGCGAATATCTTCGCTTAGAACCAAGTCTCTAATGTCATCCAAGTTGAGTTTGGTACTTCCCGATGAACTGCTAACTGCAGTTACTGTTGCAGACCAACTCTCCGGTAGAGATGATAGTAGAATCAATGCCCTGACTTCGACATCGAATGTTATATTAACAGAGCTCAACTGAGTTAATATTACATTAAACTCATTGATATGTTCCGTAACAGATCCACCTTCTGTCATCTTTAAGTTGAACAATCGATGCATCAAATAGACTTTATTTGAAGCAGATGGCTTCTCGTACATATTTGATAACACCTTTATCAGGCCTGCAGTGGTCTTCTCGTTAATGATGTTAAATGTCATATTTCGTGTTAGTGTCAAACGAATCACACCAAGAGCTTGGCGATCTAATAGATCCCCATACGTTTTGGCCACAGTCTCTGATTTTACCTCGGTCAGAGGTAAGTGTAATTTTTTCTGGTACAAATAATCCTCTATTTGTATTTTTCCAGAATCCAAAATCATTGCCATTGAACTTGTCAATCTTAAACTTCCCTTCTTCCGATGCCATTTTTCACAAAAAGAAATATGTGAATAGTTCCCATGAATAGTAATGATGATCAATAGTGTCGCGCTATTCTTGTGAATAGTACCTGTACCAGTACCGTACTTTTCTACCAGAATTACACTATCAGTGCTCTGATACCAGTTATTAGGAAACGTGTCAGGCTAATAGAAGGGAAAAATATTTAAAAGAGAAAAGCAATAAATTATACAAGACAAAACAAGACAAGATTTATGTGGTTCGGCAATTTTGCCTACTCCACGGCCACACAAAGAATAGCTCTTTATTAATTGAAGAGAGAAATAAGAAGTTGAGGGATGATATACAAATGAAAATGCATACCCCTTTTATAAGCATTTGAATGCCCTGCCGATATAAACGCTTACATCATAGGAATGTTGATGTAAGTGCATACATCATAAGAATGCCGATGTAAGCGCTTACATCATAAGTTCATCTTTTTTTTATTTTTCTTTCTTTTGTTTTGTTTACTTTTCTTTCTTTCACATACAACAACATGTTTGCTACTACCATCTAGCACCTCTACTCCTTGGTATGCCGACATCGCTAACTTCTTGGTTAGTGACCTTATCCCCGACGGATTGGAAGCTTATCAAAAGAAAAAGTTCTAGCGGGAGTGTAGGCAATACTATTGGGAGGATTTGTGCCGACAACATCATTCGGCGTTGTGTTTCGGAAGATAAGGTGACTCAAATTCTCAAAGCATGTAATGACTCCCCAGTTCGGGGTCACCACGGTGGAAACCGTACTGCGACAAAAGTGCTTATTTATGGCTATTATTGGCCATCGATCTACCAAGATGCAAACCAAATGGTCAAGGCATATGATCAATGTCAAAGACAAGGGTCAATTTCTACAAGGCATGATATGCCTATGAACTTTGTGATGGAGGTAGAGATCTTTGATGTGTGGGGGATATATTCCATGGGTCCCTTCGTAAGCTCTTACGGCATAACATATATCTTGGTGGCAGTAGATTATGTATCCAAATGGGTCGAGGCAATTGCCTTTCCGAACAATGAGGCAAGGAGTGTAGCCGTCTTCTTGAAGAAGAATATATTTACTCGGTTTAGAACCCCAAGGGCCATCCTTAGTTATGGTGGTTCTAACTTTTGCAACAAATCTTTTGTTGGGTTGCTCGAAAAATATGAACTTAAGAACAAGGTGGCCACCCCTTATCATCCTCAGTCAAGCGGTCAAGTTGAAGTCTCCAACCGGGAGATCAAAAATATTCTAGCAAAATCTGTTAATGCAAACAGGACCGACTAGCCAAAGAAGCTAGATGATGCATTGTGGGCTTATCGAACGGCATTTAAGACATCCATTGGCACCTCACCTTACCGGTTGGTTTTTGGTAAGGCTTGTCACCTGCCAGTGGAGCTTGAACACAAAGCCATGTGGGCATTAATAAAGTTAAATCTTGATTGGGCTGAAGCTGCTAATCTAAGGATGACACAACTCAACGAGATGGAAGAGTTCTGTTTTCATGCCTATGAGAATGCAGCCATGTATAAAGAAAGAAAGAAGTTTTTTCATGACAAGAAGATTTTGAAATGGGAATTCAAATCTGGTGACTTGGTCTTACTCTTCAACTCATGATTCAAATTCTTTCCGGGCAAACTCAAATCCAAATGGTCTGGCCCATTCAAAGTTGTGAGTGTATCTACCTATGGCGCTATTGAATTAGAATCCGAAGGCGGGACTCAAACTTTCAAAGTAAATGGCCAAAGGGTGAAGCATTACCTCGGAACCATTGAAGAAAGGCAACTGGTAGAACAATTTGCACTCAAGGATGGTCCTGTACCAATCCCCACCACTGATTAGCCAAAGTGGAGAAACATTATCATGCCGCGACGTTAAATCAAGTGCTTCTTGGGAGGCAACCCATGTGTTGGTAACATTTTTTTTTTTAGATTTTTATTTTGGTAGGTTTATTTGTAAGTGTTGAACAGTTTGACGTGCGTGTTTAGAGTGAAGTTTAATCAAAATACAAAGAAATGGGATGCAAAGGCAGAGGGAAAATTAAGGAAAGTAAGATGTGCTTCAGTTGTAGTTCTGCGGCAACATATGCGGCCGCATAAAGAGTTTGCGGACAGTATAATGGTTGCAGACATAAGCAGAACACCATTCAAATTGCCTTAAAATGAGGAGAAAATTCAACTTCTGTGGCCCATAAAATGATTCTGTGGCCGCATAATCTGTTATGCGATGGTAATTTCACCGCAAAACCGTCATGTATTAAACCCTAGTTTATTTCTCTCTCTCATTTCCATCTATCTAATTTAATTTCACGCACCCAGAAATGAAATCAAAACACAAAATAAAAACACAGGAAAAAAAATAGAGAGAAAGGCTCACCTTGCTCGCACGATTCACACCCAAGAGGCTTTCTTGATCTTTCGATAGCTGGTATGTGACTTTCTGACATTCCTCTTGCTCGGGTGATTTGATATTGCTAGTTGATTTTACTCGCCTCTCATCCATGATACCCTTCTCTCTCTACCTTACTTCTTGTTTCTTGTATTGGGCATCTACTTTGGGAGGAAAGTTTTTGTGGTCCAATCAAAATTAGGGGGTTAGAGTTAGGGATACTGATTTGAGTATGGGAGTTGGTAATTGTTGATAATTTGTATTAGGTATTGTTAGGCTGAGCATGAAATTGACCTGATGTTGAGTATGTGTAATGGTCTCTCACAATTTCTGCATTAGCTACTTAGTGTTGCATAATGTTGCGTGTGAGTGAGTTTTATGTGGAGAAGATGATCTCTGCTGTCCGCACAACTGCTTTGCGGTCCGCAGAATCATTACATGATTGGGTGTTTGTGGAAACAATTGTGTTGTTGAGTTTGCGGACGCAAAATTAGTTTGCGGACCGCATAATGGTCGCAGACATAAGCAGAGTCAAGCTAAGCTTCAAAGTGTAAAATGTGATCGATTTACGGTCATAAACTTGTTTTGCGACCACTTCTGCGGCCCGCATAACTTTTTGCTTATGATAGGGCATGTTTTGCATTGTGGTTTACGGTCCACAGAGTTGTTCTGCGATCGCATAAGTATTCTATAGACTATTTTGTGTCTCTCATTTCTTTGTCATATGTTACACATGCCTTACCATGTACTCACTTTTCGCTAATTGGCAAGAATGACACTAAAGAAATCCCTAGCATCGAGAGTACCCACCACTCGAGGAAAGATACAGGTTGCAGCTATAAGCCCACAATCACAGCAATCCCAACGCAAATGGCCTGGCACATCTGATTCTAGGGATAAGCCCAAACGCAAACGGCCTGGCACATCTGGCACATGTGAGGAAAGAGACAGGTTGCAGCTATAAGCCCACAATCACAGTTGATTGATTTTTATTCATTTCTCATGCTTCATTTATGGTTGATGGTTGCAAACATTGACTAGTGCCATTTTACTCTATCTTTACTTGAAAAAGTGGGTTGGGGTTTGGTAGAATTGAATAGCAAGAACTCAAGGCTTTAAACCTTGTTTAATAGAATCGCTTAGGGATAAGTGGGTTCTACTTGGCATAAATTGGTTGTTCGTAGTTATAACTCTTTTATATTTGAAAAAATCATAAAGAGAAAATACTACCTAATTATTGAAAAATATTGGGTAGTCATTTAGGAACCATTTGCATATCAAAGGACCTTCCATTAGAAATATATCATATTAATACCGATAGAATTACATTCCATTGATGGGGACACAACTTTGGTTTCTTAATCAAATTAATCAAATTCTCTTAACAAAATAGCTTTTCTTGACGATTCACAATTACAAAACTCCTTTTAAACTAACGGAGTAGAACTACGGCTAAAGTAAAGTTTCACACTACTCAAGTAACCTTTTCACACCTATTCCCTGTGGGATTAGACCCCAACCTAATTGGGTTATTATATTTGACATCGACCGCTTTACACCATTTATATATGTGTAATTTGAGCGTATCGAATTTTGGTGTCGTTGTCGGGGAACATAAAGAGTAGGGCGATAGCATTATCATATTAAGGCCAATAGCATAAAGAGAAAATACTACCTAATTATTGAAAAATATTTGGTAGTCATTTAGGAATCATTTGCATATCAAAGGACCTTCCATTAGAAATATATCATATTAAGGTCGATAGCATTACATTCCATTGATGGGGACACAACCATGGTTTCTTAATCAAATTAATCAAATTCTCTTAACAAAATAGTTTTTATTGACAATTCACAATTACAAAACTCATTTTAAACTAACGGAGTAGAACTACGGCTAAAGCCAAGTTTTACACTACTCGAGTAACCTTTTCACACCTATTCCCTGTAGGATTCGACCCCAACCTAGTTGGATTATTATATTTGACATTGGCCGCCTTACACCATTTATATAGGTGTAATTTGAGCGTATCATTGTTGCCAAAGAGAGACATTGGTTGGTTCAATACTAAACATCATGAAGAAGAAGCACGAGGACGCCAAGTACTGTGGCCAGAATTCCTACCAGAAGTATTGTGGGCATACCGGACAACTCTGAAAACGAGCACAGGAGAGACGTCTTACTCTTTAGTATATAGGACCGAGGCGGTAATATCAGTCAAAGTCAGAGAGCCCAATCTAAGGTATTCACATGAGAGCGGCACAAGCAATGATGATGACCAAAGACAGGAACTCAACGAAGTCGACGAACGAAGAGATATGGCTTACATAGAATGATCGCCCAAAAATAGCAAGTAGAGCATTATTATAACAAGAAAGCAAAGGTCAGGCCGCTCAAAATCGGAGACTACGTACTGAAAGCTAAAACCCAAGAGAGCAGAGATCCCAGGGAAGGTAAGCTGGGAACAAATTAGGACGGTCCGTACAAAATCACACCAAAAGCAAATAAAGGATCATTTTAGCTAGAAACAATGGAATGAAAGCTACTATCAAACAACTGGAATATCAACCACCTCAAGTACTTCAGCTTCTAAAGGAAAGAGTTCTCCCCAAGTCGTACTCTTTTTTCCCTCACTTGAGTTTTGTCCCAACTGGGTTTTCTCAATGAGGTTTTTAACGAGGCGACGAAGGGAACACCCCAATTCAAAGTACGCGAAGGCAAGGCCCTGATTTCTATTTCATTGCTCGACCTCTCACTACTCTCCAGATCGACCAATGAAGGGACTACGTAGACCGGGACTGGGACTGGAACGCCAGACAACACCCAAAGTCTGTAAATTTCTCCAAGTATGTAACAAATGCAACAATATCAAGGTAATAAACTTTACATTTACCAGCGCATTTGTCTCAAAGTTAGGTTACGTTCGACCTCGCTCGAACTAACACTTACCGGCCCTCAGCCATAATAAATTCAGGTTATGTCTGATGTCGCTCGAGCTAACCCATACCGGCCCTCGACCATAATTAATTCAAGTTATGTTCGACTTCGCTTGAATTAACACCTATCGGCCTCGGTCATAATGAATTCAGGTTATGTCTGACGTCGCTCGAGCTAACCCATACCGGCCCTCGACCATAATTAATTCAAGTTATGTTCGACTTCGCTTGAATTAACACCTATCGGCCTCGGTCATAATGAATTCAGGTTATGTCTGACGTCGCTCGAGCTAACCCATACCGGCCCTCGACCATAATTAATTCAAGTTATGTTCGACTTCGCTTGAATTAACACCTATCGGCCTCGGTCATAATGAATTCAGGTTATGTCTGACGTCGCTCGAGCTAACCCATACCGGCCCTCGACCATAATTAATTCAAGTTATGTTCGACTTCGCTTGAATTAACACCTATCGGCCTCGGTCATAATGAATTCAGGTTATGTCTGACGTCGCTCGAGCTAACCCATACCGGCCCTCGACCATAATTAATTCAAGTTATGTTCGACTTCGCTTGAATTAACACCTATCGGCCTCGGTCATAATGAATTCAGGTTATGTCTGACGTCGCTCGAGCTAACCCATACCGGCCCTCGACCATAATTAATTCAAGTTATGTTCGACTTCGCTTGAATTAACACCTATCGGCCTCGGTCATAATGAATTCAGGTTATGTCTGACGTCGCTCGAGCTAACCCATACCGGCCCTCGACCATAATTAATTCAAGTTATGTTCGACTTCGCTTGAATTAACACCTATCGGCCTCGGTCATAATTAAAGTTAGGTTATGTTCGACCTCGCTCGAACTAACACCTATCGGTCCTCGGCCATAATTAATTCAGGTTATGTTCGACCTCGCTCGAACTAACACCTATCGGTCCTCGGCCATAATTAATTCAGGTTATGTTCGGCCTTGCTCGAGATAACACCTAATGGCCCTCGGCCATAATTAATTCAGGTTATGTTCGACCTCGCTCGAGCTAACACCTACCGGCTCTCGGCCATAATTAAAGTTAGGTTATGTTCGACCTCGCTAGAACTAACACCTACCGGCCCTCATTCATAATTAAAGTTATGTTCTACCTCACTCGAACTAACACCTATCGTCCCTCGGCCATAATTAAATTTAGGTTACGTTTGACCTCGCTCGAACTACCACCTACCGGCCCTCGACCATAACTAAACTCAGGATGCATTCGACCTCGCTCAAACTAACATCTATCGGCCCTCTGCCATGACTAAGTTGAAATATGTTCGACCTCGCTCGAACAAGAAACACAAGCAAAAAACACACAAGTATAGAAAAACTAACCACATAAAAGGAAACAGATGTAGAAAACAATATGGGCATTCCATTTCATACTTAAACATTTTTTACAAAGGCTTGTGAAGACACCTACAAAAATACACAAGCTTACAATGAAATAAAGAAAGAAGGAGAAAAACTACTTGTCGCCGCCATCGGGAGCTTCAGCACCATCGCCCTGACTATATGGGCTTTCTCGACCTTCATTTTCATAATCACCATCGGCCTCAGGGTATGCAACACCATACCAAGCGTTCTCTTCAAGCTGGTCATGCCCCCGTCCCCCTCATCGTCACCAGCCTCAGGTGTGGCGAGATCATATCCACAAGCGACCCGAGCCTCGCGGGCCTTAACATGAACATTATCAAGGGTGGCCGCAGAAACAGACCCCACCTTATACAAATCTCAAAACACATATTGAGCTTCAGTATGAACCCATTCCTCGTACAGGTCCCGGGGAACATTTGGGAACTTTGAAGTGTAAGAGGAAGATGGCTGCACAAGCAGTTGAGCCTTTTCAGCCTCTAAGATGGCCACCCGGTCCTGGAGGAGGGAGTTGTCTTTTTCCATCTCTCCGATCCTCCCATCCAATCTATCTTCTTTTACCTTCGCCGTAGATTGGTCAATCTCCCGCTCGGCCCGGAGAGTCCTATTTGCCAACTCTAATATCTCTGATTTTCTCCAAGCCTCCAAACGAGAAGACTCTGCATTCTCAATCTCACTCTGTTTCTCGACGACTTCACCATGAACGACCTCCATTTATAGGCGGCACTCTTCCAATTGTCTGCGTAGCTCGATCACTTGTGTCTGGAGGTTGCCACATTAGGCCTCTACGGCTCTGCTGATTTCGAGCTCTTCCTCCTTGCTTCTCAACGTCCCCTCAAGGATACTGCACTTCTCGATGACTCTCACCAGTTCGTCATCTTTCTCTTTCAATTCATCACGAAGGGCTTGCAAATTGCCGCCCTCACCAAACCGCCTACAAAACTCCCGGTACTTGCCACGGTACTCAAAATATTTGCGTTGCAACCTCATAAATATTGCCTTACGCTTCTCCTCCCTTCGGGCACTTTCACTCTCCAAGATCTTGGTCTGCAATCATAAAAAGAAAGAAAAAGAAGGAAAGCAAAAATGAGAACGCCCCCCGCTAGCAAAGGCAAAGCACTAAACAAAAAAAAACATAACAGACTGAAAAACGAAGCCCTAAAATACTCACTCTGAGAGCAAGGTCGGCTATGCTCCTCAACAAGGTAACATCGTCTAGCTCTTTGAGGGTTTCGCCCTCCACGTCGGAGCAAAGAGGGTCGAGGGCAGGAACTATGTTCTCTATATTCTTTAATAGATCACGATCCAAGGGGATCGCAATGGCCTGCGTAGATCCCTCCAGCCTCACCTCGAGCTGGGTAAACCATTCCTCCATCATCCTCAGTTCTGCAGCATCAATGTTTGAACCCGTCTCGTAGCCATCTTCGGCAATGCCTTTGCCTCTCCCACAAGCCGTCGAAGAAGTACCATTAGCCAGTTGCGAAGTCGACGGCCCCTCTTGCCGTGAAGTATCAGAAGCCCTGGTGGCCGGCCTTTTGCCTCCCGTCATCGCATAAGGGAGAGATACGCCCTCGTCGGCCTCCGCCGACCTCGAAAACTCATACACCGACCTGACATCGTCTTCAATGACAATAGTCATCGTCTCACGAAGTGTGAAATCATATATCACCGAGTCGACGGCCTGGGCAACCTCGTCGCCCACGTCCACCAATCTCCTCTTACAGGGCATCAGGTCCCCATCACCTGGCAACAACTCCCCTTCCTCATCTATGAGACGATACAAGGGAGAAGCCAAAGCTTCTGCTACCAAAGTCTCCACAGATAAAGAAAAACTTATGCAGCAGCATGCGGGACCGAGGAGTTACCAGAATCAGCCGCAGTCGTAAAAGGGGCAGGAGCCGAAGAGGCGGAAGCTTTCCTCTTATAGAATGCAGGTGCGGGAGCACTCGACCTCCTCAAGGACCCCCTAGATGAAATTAAGGGAAGCACAAAAGGATAAGAGAGTTAGCCAAAACAACCACAAAAGAAAAATAACCAATAACACAAAGACAAGAGTAACTTACCAGTGGAGGGGGGAGCCGACCCAAACCTCTTGAAGAAGCCCGGCCACTCACGAATTCTCACAATGTGAGGGAGGAGCTGACCGACCCAACCAGAAACATCCTCGACCAAAGGAGGAGGAGAGGTCTTGGATGCATAAGAAAAGAACGAGGGGTCAGAATCCACAACTCAGCAAAATAAACCAAGTACCTACGTGCGAGGGAGTGAGGCGCTTACGAGTGCAATTCCAAGCTTCAGGGAAGCCGTCGACGTTGGCTACCACGTCCTCAGTTCTAACGAAGAAAATATTAAGCTAGAACCGGCGGCTAGCCTTATTATCCATCTTCACCACCAGGCATTTGCCTCCTCGGTGGCAGAGATTCAGCATCGTCCCCCTATAAAAGCTGGGAGCGAACAGGTGCATCAGATGTCGAAATGTGATCTCGACCCCGGCCAACTCAGCGAACCTAGTGAGCATCCTTATGAGCTTATAAATGTACAGCGAGTTGAGTCGGGCAAATGCCGTAGAAGCGATAGAATTCCTCCGCCAGCGGGAGGAGAGGAAAAGTGTAACGTGAAAGGGGTAGGCGTAGAATGCGCAATACCCAGGACGGTGGTGCTGCACTGCGTCCCACCGGCAGGGATTAATTCGACGTAAGCTTTGACAAATCAACCTTCTTCATCGCCAATTTAAAGGTTTCGGGTTCGGCTTCATGCAGTTTCGAAAAATCAAACCTGACATCGGGATTGCAAGGAACTATCTCTTCCACAGTCGGGAAGCTTCCATCCTCTGCGACAGTAGGAACGTTCTCCACATGATGAGAAAGAAGAATCTCTAGAGGGACCAAGTCACTTCCTTCGCTGGGCCCAGAAGGTACGTTAGACATATTTTCAACAAAAGAAATGAAGGTATCAAATAACGGAGAATTAAAAATGATAGGGATTGTTGGAACAGAAAGAAAAGATGCACAACAATGGAGGAGGAAGAAGAAGGTACAGAGTTTGGTGCAAGGATTTCGTAAAGGTTGAAATTATACCCACACACCCCTATTTATAGAAGTTCAAGCATCGAAACCGAAAAATTGATTCATCATTACATGGCACCGCAACCGAAGCGACAGATTCGATCAAAAGACGCACGCAAAACGAAGTAACGCATCGAAAAAATGCGTCATAATGATGCATGATGTCATGACGTCACCCTGATTCATGGAGCGCACAATTCCAGAGTTTGCGGTTCACAAAGGGCCACGTTGCCAGCTCACCCCAATCATCACGACCCGGTCAGCTCGTCCAATTGTTCCGGCTGCAGTAAACATAATATTATCATCAAGTCCGCCTGAGGCCGACCTCAATAAGCGGAGGGACTAACTGTATGGGTCAAAATGTGACCTAGAATATTTAAGATAAGATAACACTAAAGAAAGAGTCCTTGAGTCGTCCTCGGTCGAGGTCGACTGGGAAGCAGCGAGATTCGCGGTCATGATGTCAATAATGGTCGAGGTCGAGCACCGTTGATGAAGCTGTAACGGCTAGTTTTCGAAATAGGATATTAAAGAGAATATTCTAGTGGATATTCTCTGCATTTGTACTATTAGGGTTTATTAGGAAAATGTCTAATATAAATAGAAAAGGAGACAATGATATGGGGCATGTGACATTTATTTGATAAGAACAGACTTTTGACAAAAGATTCTCTCTCTCTCTTACTAGGATATAAACACTATATTTTTATCAAGATTCTCGTTCGTATTATTCCATACTTTTCCATCAGATCCGAGAATAATTCGAACATTCTAAGATTTGTCTATCACTCATCATTGTGAGGAGGAACAAACATCTAGTTCATCCTTTATTGGGTGAATCACTTCTCTTATTTACTTAAATGTCCTTTATTGTTATTTATTATTATTAAGTGCTACATTATTGCTCATACTTTTTGGAATAGTTATTGCACGCTACTATCAATCTACCACCAGATCTGTTTGACATTAGTTACGTTTTCTAAACTCATATCTAGAAATATTATTATTAATTAGGTTTAACCCATTACCATATAGATTTAATTATTTGAACCAAAAGCTACATTGTTTTGTCAAACAATGCTTGCGAAACTTTCTCAGCAAGATCAATGTGCATGTACTAGATTAAGATCTGATTAGCTTTATGACCAGCTTTTTCCACCTAATTGTTTGCAAGTGCAATGATGAGTGTTAAGTTTTTTCAACTATCTATCTATATCTATCTATCTATATATATATATATCTATATATATATATATATATATATATATATATATATATATATATATATATATATATATGAGGAAATAGACGAGGTGACTTGACACCTTTCTTTGGCCAAGAAACCAATTTTTTTTTCTCCTTTTTTTTTGCCTTTTTTCCTCATTCTTTGCTTCTTTTTCCCTTTCCTTAATTGTTTGTCTATTATTTTTGTGTGGAGGTATTGAAGAGTTGTATAACAACATGGAAGAGTTATAATTGTGGGGTAAGGAAGAGTCACACCTTTTATTCATAAAACTAATATACCGTTATATGTTCAACATTTATGTTTACAATAAATGTCATATATCTTTCCTATTCATAACCCCCAATGCTTAATGTATAAATTTATGACACATTATTGTGTTTTCTCAGATTCATTTCATTATTTGATTGATCAGATTGTATGTCATCTTCATAAAGTTATAATCCAAAAAACGGGTCTTGGAAACATGGATAGCTGAGCAGGATCTTGTGTTGGCATTTTGCAATGCAGGAACGCAAGAGAAGTTATGCATATATAGCAGGATAACTATGTAAACATAGTTATGCAGGATAATTATGTCTTCCTGATACTTTCTACCAAAACGCAAAGACTAATACTGGTATCATTAAGCCAATCTTTTAATTTGCTTTTCTTTTCTTTTTATCTAGGCTATCTGTAAGTTTCCTTTAATTTCTATTATTATGAACTATGTAAAGATATTCATATCTTTTTTTACTGAAAAAGAGAGTATTAGCGTAACTTAGAAAATATTTGCATCATAAAAAATTTCTTTTATAAATTGTCTGAGAAAATTGTTAACTGTTTATCTTTCCTTTTCTTTTGTCTATTGAGTTCTGATATAGAGGAAACATCAAATGGATTACCATGCCTGCCTGTGTTTTTAGCAATACCTTTTTGGTCATTGAGTTATATTATTCTTGTACTACCTTTTTGACGAATAACATGAAGTTACTAGAGAAACTTGGAAAATATTTGCATCACAACTTTTTTTTAAAAAAAATTGCCTGAGATAATAATCTATGTGATTGTTAATAGCTTATCTTTTTCTTCTTCTTTTGTAGAATTAAGGTATTGATTTCTGATACGGAGGAAACATCAAATGGACATGCCTGCGTTTTCCTCAATGCCGTTGAGTTGTAGTATTATTTACATTATCAATAATTGCTCTTCTAGTTTCCAATATTTTTTTAGTAAAAACAGAAAAAATGTACTCTTTTTTAAGTCGCTGGACTCAGTTAAGTTTTTTTCCTCCACTAGTATAGCTTCTGGTTTTTAATTGTGGTTACTTGAATTATAAGGGATGCTGACATGAGCTCGTGGATAGAAAAATATATAAATTGACGCACTTGCATCTATTTAATTCACTATTATCAAATCTGATGATAACCAGTAGGGTTAGGAGAATTACTTTTGTTGCTTTGCAGTTTTATAAATTTGTGACTTTATCGTTAAAGAAAAATAAAAAACCACAATGTGATTTCATTGTCTTAGTAAAATCGAATTTGTGAATTTGGAATATTTGGGTTGATTTTGTATATGGTTGAGAAGAAATAGACCTTAATTTTGTCTAACTTAGGGTTTCAAATTTAGTGTCAATGAGAATGAGTCAATTGTGTCATTCTCTTATTAATTTAATTGGGTAGTTTATACTTTTAATATTGGTTCCCACAAACTATAGTTCCTGATACTAGAATTAGAAGAACAAGAATGAAAGAGGACAAGATATATAGAGGAGGTGCAATTTCACTTCAATTTTCAAAACTTGCAAAGATATTAGGATTCCTATTAGGACAAATATATGAAAGTTAAGACGAAATAATGTATCTTGAATACAAAATCATTTACTAGGTCTCTTTTATTTATCAAAAGTATATAAGCCAAAGCAGTCTGTGATGCTTCTTTTTTAGGTTTGAATGTATTAGAAGATTAGTATTCCTTAGGAATCAATACCATGTTGACATTTACATATACTATATACATATATAGAGAGAGAGTGGGGGCATGGAGGGATAGAAGAAAAAATAGGATAAGTACTATTCCGTTAATTTGTTCTCTCTCTTCATCATTGAATTCTTTTTTCTTCTTCTGAAAGAAAATTTAATAATGAAAAAATATACTTTATCGAAGTGTTAAATAAGTCAGACATCTCTATAACAATATTGTTATATAACAATCATTCACTATAAAAGCCAAGTTTGTTTTGGAATCAATTTTCATATTATGTGTTATAATATATGTTCTATATAACAGCACTTCGTTATAACAACCAAAAAAATATGGAACAAATTATAGAAAGGTTATATTGTGTAATAAAATATTATATTTGATAATTTCATACATATTTAAAAATATTTTTTTATATGCAAACACATGAAATATGTTTTCTATTCCACTTAAATTTACAGAATTTTTATTAAAAAAAAAAATCACTGACGTTTTTTATAATCGCGCGAAGCGCGGACAAATTTACTAGTTGATTTATATTCAGTATCCTTTTCAGAACACCCATCCGTTTAAAAGGGTTTTAATGTAGGGCTTGGCATATCGAGTATAACCGATAGCTCGACCCATAAAATACTATAGAATTATCGATATCGGGTTATTAGATAAATAGTTCGATAATGGTGTAATGTTATTTGGCTATTGGGTTATCGGTTCTCGCCTTGGTTTGCCTAATTTTATTAACGGTTTAACTGATAGCCAAATAAACTTTAACAAAATTATAATTTACCCACCAAGTATATAAAGCCACCTTATGGCTTCATTGTCTCAATTCTCTCGACAGTTACTCTTCACCTTCATACCTTAATCCTTAGAGTAAGTTTTAAACTTTTCTGAATTTCTCATTATCTCATTTTTCAGTTAAGATTTTTAGTTTTAACTTTAAAAAATTAATTGTTCAGATTTTTAGTTTTTCTATTTGTTTTTTTTTGTTGCACTAATTATTTAGTATTTATAAGATTAGGATTTTATTATTTTTTATGAATTGTGCCCACCTACAGTGAGATAGTAAGATTAGATTGTTGAATGTCATATTCCTTACTCCCACTAACTTATAACTTTGAAAATTGAGATCATGCATTGGGATTTTCAAATGCAAAAAAAAGTTTTCTTTTCTAAAGTTAAAATTTAATCCCTCTTTTCTTAAGAGTAAAAGTTCAGTTCCTTTCTCTTAACAGTATGATCACGATTTATATAATAAAATATAAAAAAATTGGATATATTTTATTCTTATCGGGTAAACCGATAACCGAACCGATAAGGATTGATAACCGATTAAACGATACCCGATAACTAATATCTTATCGGTTTGGTATCTGTTTAGCATATTTATAAATCGATAATCGATATGCTGAACCGATAACATTCACAACCGAACCGACCGATGTCTATCCTATTTTAATGGACACCATCTTTCTTTGGTGTAATATCTAAATAACGTTGAATTACTTTCAAAATCAAAAGCAGATGAAATTGCACAGAATTTGTCCTATAAACATCTAAGTTTCTCTTGTGAATTCATATACAGATCATAAAATTATGATTTAGCATCTTATTTAAGATCTTTATCGTCTCATCGTAGTAGTATAAATTAAGATTAACTGATAAATGTATGTATGAAAGATACGTGCATCAATCACAAGGACAAGAATTAACCCAAATAGCTGTCCACCAAATCGCTTATACTAAAAATAGCCGATGTATATGTAATTCATGTATAAATTTGTGTATAAATATATATATAATTAATGTATAATCTATATGAACCGGCTAAACATAATAAACAATAAATGTGACCGGTTATTTGTGTAAAAATCTCATGATTTTGCCGTGACAAAAGTGGGCTTGTTGTGACGCAAATACATCTATAAACGAGGCCCAATTTCCAACTTCTGAAGTATATGTTTGGCCCAAATCAAAATCTCACCAAAATCAGTACCCATCCAATCTCGAGTGCATAAGCTTTCAAATATGCTTTCAAGTTTAAGCACCCTTTTTTCCCTCCACCAGATCTTTCATCTCAGACTTGAAACTGTAATCTGACTTCTACCTCCTACATTCCATGATCAATTCAAGAATCAAACAAGCTAGCATAACTCCCTCAAAACTCAAAATTAACAATCTTTCACAATTCAAACTCAAAAGACATTCAATTCAATATTATGGGTGTGTTTGGTATGAAGGAAAACATTTTCCGAAAAATATTTTCCAATTTTTCCATGTTTGGTTGGCCTACATGTGTAGGAAAATATTTTTCTCATGAACTCATTTTCCTCTAATTGGAGATTTTCCCTATTAAGAGAAGGGAAAACATTTACCAAAACTCCTTTTCAACCTTCCCCATCCTATTCTCCATCCCTACCAAGACCCACCAACCCACCCCCACACCCCACCACC
>AWOL01S0013683.1:134113-145091 GCA_000715115.1 Nicotiana otophora
CCCCCAACCCCGCCCCACCCCACACCATCCTAAATAAAAATATTATTAATAGTACTTTCTTTTCATGTTATAGATATATTTTTTCTCATTTCAACAAATGAGTATTTTTTTCATGATATAAAAAGTATTTTTTTTTTCATTTTAACAAAAACAATACTTTCTTTTCATGTAGAAAAGGTATTTTTTTTCATTTCAACAAAAAATATTTTCTACTTTCTAACCAAACACTAGAAAATATTTTCCAAAAAAAGGATTTCATTCACCAACCAAACAAGGGAAAATAAGTGATAAAACCACTCATTTTCTAGAAAACACATTTTCCTTCATACCAAATATACCCTATGAATGAAAATAGTGTTGGATATCTATTTTTTAGTTTTTTTATGGTTTAGATAAAATGCATAACTTATTTTTCTTTTAGTGTTTAGTCATGTAAATAATAGTACTTATTAGTCATACTTATTTTAGCAACTTATTAGTAATTTTAAATTATGTTTGTTTTCGTTATGGCTTATTAATAATATTTATTTTATGCAATTTTATTATCTTAAATATTTTAGTACAATGCCATGAATCATCTCATATTTATGTTATTTTGTTGATAAACACTTTATATAATTCTGTCTTACTAGGATTAAAGAAATATTTGGAGCACAAATTTCTATGTTTTGTGCTATGAAAACTTTATGAAAAAAAAAATCCGAAAAAACCTGAAAATCCGAAAAACCCGAGAAAATCGATATTTTAAAACCCGACTTTTGTTGGTTTGGTTTGATCTTTAGATTTAATAACCAGATACAATTGGTTTGGTTTGTTAATTAAAAAATCCGAACCAACCCGATCTATGTACACTCCTAACCGTGACATGGAGAATCAAATTTCTTATAGTGGATATTTCATTCAGGCTACTGGAGATAGAGTGGAGTTCGAGGTACAATGATATCAGGCTTCATAATTCCTGAGAATTTTATCAAGGTGATGCAGTTCCATTTTTGAGGGAAATGTTAACTAGTAAGACTTTTATCGGGGGAGAAAATAAACGATATTTGGACCTTGTACGATGGAGATTTACTCGTACAGCTCAGACATACAAGACTTACATACTTTTACTTTCGTTTTTATTAGGTTGTGGTTCGTCATTCTGTAATATCTGTAGAAAACTTTTGGACAAAGACGAAATTAATATTGTTTTGGCATTTTAACAAACAATTACTACTAAACATGGAGATGAAAATCATTCTATTAATCAGAATTGAGAACTTGTGCTTCGAAAACTTTCTCAGCTGGAGCAATATATATTAATCTTGATTAAGATTTGGTTCGCTTTATGACATGCTTTCTCTGCCCAACTGTTTGCAAGTACAATGAAATGATAAGTTTTTTCAACTATATATATGTGGTTTCAATCCTTTTCAGAATACCTATCCGTTGAAAAGGATTTTATTTGATGTGTGGAGGGTTTATCGGATTTATCGGAAACAACATATCTACCTCACACAAGGTAGGATAAGGTTTGCGTACACCTCACCTTTTCCAAATCCCCTTGTAGGATCACAGTGGGTATATAATTGTTGTTGTTGCTATATTTCTGTGGTGCAATATCTAAATAACTTTGAATTACTTTTAAAATCAAAACTATATTTAAGTGCACATAGGTTGTCCTAACTAGTAGCCTCGTGAATGTTTTCCGAATTATACACAAAACTAATCTTTTTTTTTCTTTTTGACTAGAACATTTTACAATGTATCAGCATTGCAATAGTGGCTAACCGTAACCTTTTCTAATTTTAATACTATCATTTTAAGACTTGGCTGGGTAGTTTAATCTGTAAATCCTATTGACTTAGTAGCAACGACAAAATTGATTTTGTGATTTTGCCGACACAAATGTGGCAAACAACGTGGAAATGAACAAGGCCCAGTTTCCAACTTTTGTGGAAGCATCAGTTTGGCCCAAATAAAAATCTTACCAAAATCAGTACCCATCCAATCTCGAGTACAAAAGCTTTCAAATGTGCTGCCAAGTTTAAGCTCCTTTTTCCCTCCACAGACCTTTCATCTAACTCTTGAAACTATAATTTTAACGCCACCTTCATCATTCCATGATCAATTCAAGAATCAAACAAGCTAGCACAACACTCTCAAAACTCAAAATTCACAACCTTGCACAATCCAGAACCTCAATTTTCCAATCCCAACCATACCACAGTCATCATCGTTCTCATAAACCCACCTCAAAATTCTCACCTGAAAGGCCTCATAAAACTACAAAAAACCTTCTTCGCAAGCCAATACCACTACTTGCTGACCTCAAACAAATCCAAGATCCTGATGAAGCTATTTCACTGTTCCATGATTACCAGCAAACGGGGTTCAAACATGACTACCCTACTTATTCTTGTCTTATTTATAAGCTCGCAAAGTCTCGAGACTTTGAAGCTGTTGAAACCCTTCTTGGGTATTTAAAAACATATTATATTCGATGTCAAGAAAAGGTTTTTATTGGGATGATTCAACATTACGGGAAAGCCCAGTTGGTTGATAAAGCTATTGAGCTTTTTCACAACATGGGGTCATTTAATTGTACGCGTAGTGTACAGTCTTTTAATGCACTTTTAAATGTGCTTGTTGAAAATGGGCGTTTTGATGATGCAAATGAGATGTTAAGGAATTGTTCGAAAATGGGTATTTGGTTAAATGCTGTTTCGTTTAACGTTATGATTAAGATGTGGTTGGAGAAGGGCGATTGGGGAATGGCGCGCCAGGTGTTTGATGAAATGCTTGAAAGAGAAGTTGAGCCAACTGTGGTGACTTACAATTGTCAAATTGGATTTTTGTGTAAGAGGGGGGATGTTGAAGGTGGTAAAAGTTTGTTTCAGGATATGGTTAGAAAGGGAAAGAAGCCAAATGCAGTTTCTTATGCTTTGTTGATGGAAGGTTTGAGTTCTTTGGGTAAGTACAAAGAAGCCAAGAAATTAATGTTTGATATGGAATATCAAGGATGTAAGCTGAAAATAGTCAATTATGGTGTTTTGATGACTTATCTTTTGAAACGAGGCGAAATTGGAGAGGCAAATAGTTTACTCGTGGAGATGAAAAAGAGGCACATTAAGCCCGATGTTGTGATCTATAACATGTTAATCAATTATTTCTGCAAGGTAGGTAAAACTGCTGAAGCATATAGGATGTTAGTTGATATGCAAATTGCAGGTTGCAATCCTAATGCAGCTACATACAGAATGGTGGTTGATGGTTTCTGTAAAACAGGAGAATTTGAGGAAGGTTTGAAGGTTTTGAATGCAATGTTGATGAGCGGGCATTTTCCGCGTATGGAAACAGTAAGGTGTATGATTCTTGGCTTGCTTGATAAAGGGAAGGTTGAAGATGCTTGCTTTGTTTTTGAGGAAATGGAGAAAAGGAAGAAAAGGTTTGACTTTGAGTCATGGGAAGCCATAGTCAAGGATGCTTGCAGCAATAGTATTGTTGTATGTAGGCTCGTAGATGAGCTTGTATTTTAGCTATTGGACTTGTATGCTATCTCAGATGTCCATTTGGAAAGAGCTATTGAGCAACCCTACTAATTACACAATAATTCCCTTCCCCTTGCTTGCTTGTAGTCAGTTCCAGTGGCATGATTTTTTACTTGGTTTGTGGAGCTGGGCATGCTTGATTGGAGCATTTGGTGTCTGACTAAACCTCAATAGTAATTGTTGGCTCTTATAAAAAGGAGTATGTAATTTCACCCCTTTTAAGATGGAGTAGTAGAAAAGAATACAATATACTTTAACCCCCAAAAGAAATATTGTAATAGTTCCTACTATTATGAAGCGGGAGTAAAGGCCTCTTTGTCGTCCTGCTTGCCACTCGAAGTGGTACTTAATAATTAACGCCTGACATATTAGGAGTTAATGTTACTGCTTTGTAACATTAGTACATATACTTTGCTTTACTACTATTTTGTTTCCACCATTTAAGGCGTTTGTTATTTTATTTTTCTTGCTTTCTGGTCTGTTAACTAGGCTTCTCTAACTTGTTTGTGTATATAATCAGCTCATCATCATTTAATAAAATTATTATTTTTTGTTTCATCTTGCTCATTCATTATATGGTATCAGAGCGGTCTCTTTTGACTCTCACGAGTTTGTTTTTCATCCTCTAACTACCACCACAAGCTCACAGTTAAAATGGTCCCTAATGTAACAAATGTTGACTTCACTAGCAACGACTCTGATGTTATTGTTCAGTTTAATCTTGTATCGCATCTGCCGATAAAGCTTGTCGGCAGTCATAACATTGAGAGATGAAATTTTTTTGAAAGCGAGAATGTCTACCCTTATTAACACTAATTTCTTATCGCGTTAAAATTAAAAGAAAAGAAAAAGGTGGATAAAGAAAAGGAAAAAAAAAAGGACGCTGAAACAGGGACATATAATAATTAATGAGAAAAACAGGGACCAACATGAAATTTCAATTAAACTAGTGACCGACCTGCAATTTCGACAAATACAGCGTCTCTTTGACTTGATGATACAGCGCTGCTCTCAGAACTCTGATGGCAAAAGGGTTGCAGCTATTCGTCAGCAGTACTCTCTCTCTCTCTCTCTCTCCCGATATTTCTCTCACACACACACACAAAAACACAAATATATATTGTATTTTATCTGTTCTTTTTAGTCGTGATTTATTTGTCTGCTGTTGTCGTTTATTAAAACCCTAACACTGATGCATTCGATTTTTGTTCTTTTAAACAGGATTATCGTTTTACACTACGAATGAAAGATTGAAGAAGCTCTTTTCACCTTTTGGCGTTGTTACAGAAGGTTACTTCACCTTTCCTCATTTCTATATTCTGAAATCATTATTTTTTTCGTCTGAAATGTAATCTAATTTATCCTCAAAATAAAATAAGTGTGAAATTTAGGGTGTGTTAAGTATGACAGAAGTCATTTCCCAAGGAAATTTATGTCATGGAAAATATTTTTCAAAATATAGAGTATAATATTAAAAATTAATAAATAATATCAGCAAATTGGAGAGTGTTCTGATAAAACTTTTGAGTACTAGAGATTATTAATAAAGTCTAGTTCTAGTTGAAGCAAATAATATGAAGTTAAAAGTTAAGATAGTTGGTAGAAAAATGACTTCCGCCCATAAGTGAGGGAAGTCATTTTCCTCCTTTTGATTGAACTGTTTTCCATTTTCCCTTATACCATGCATGCCTTTATCTACTATACATGATTGCCCTATAACACTTTATAAAGATGGAATTTGTACTTTGTGAAGGATTTGTTAAATAGGTCTATAATTAATCTGGTATTGAGGTGTAGTTGATCTGATTGATCGATTTATATGGATTTGTTAATTTGGGCGAGCAGCGAGGCTTGTTAAAGACCCAAGAACGCAAAGGCCTAAAGGTTTTGGATTTGTTACCTTTGAGTCAGAAGCAGATGCTCGGAATGCATTGAATTCCATTAACGGAAGGGTAATTCCTCAGCTTTGTTGGTAGATGTGTACACTTGCTTCTTTGTGTTTGTTGATGATGCGTTTTGTGTATATTTTATGGAACATGCTTCATGATGATGCCCATCATCAGTTGCGGATGTAGTCTTCAGTAATGAGTGCAAGCACGCCCGCTACTTCCGATTCAAATTTTTAGGTTTTTTTTAAATATTGTTTTTTTTATTAAATCTGTCCATCGTTAGATAGGAAACACAGTTGTAATAGTGGTATCCCACTTTAAAAACAAGGTGTTCCTCTATTATTGACAATTCTTAATCTGTCTTTGGCTTAGAAAACTATTTATCAATCATAGATTAAAGAGGGCAGATGTCTATTTTCAGCACTTCACAGCAAAACTATAAGCGACAGATTTTCCAAGCATCTTAAACAATTTAGCGTGCTGTTTGACTTTGTGAACTTTGCTATCATCGACCAGCACGAATTGTTGCATTTGTTGGTCTAAAGGACTTGGTCCTGCAAATGCTTTTAGTTGGAGACAGGATAATCATTGCTCGAATGAAACTAATGATAAGGTTGGAAAATGTAAATTGGGGGCATTAATATGCTTATAACGAAACATGCGAAGAATATAACCATCTAAAGTAATCTAGCTTTCACTTGGAAGGGGTCTAGGTTCTAGAAAATCTATGGAGAAACGGTGTTTGGTCTAGGAACTGTATCTCATTATGTTCGATTATTGTTGCTGTTGTTTTTGGTGTTTATTTAATTTAATTCTTTTATGGATATATAATCTACCTTTGTTGAATTAGTTGTCTCATAAACTTTAGTGGAAATGAATAGTAGGAAGTCTCTTGTTGTTGCGAGTCTTCCTTCTGGTTTTGCAAGCAATATAGTAGAGCAAAATCTCTTCAAGTTCACTGGTCGCAGATGTTTCATTGCTTTAAGTAGTGGTAGTCATTGAGCTATTGATAAGAAACTGGGAAGTTGTAGTAAAGACTAAAGAGGTTATAGAAGTTATCATTTGAAGGAAAATAAGGACTGCAAAATGATGAGTTATTATTTTGGAGATAAGAAATTTTCAGCAGGTAACAAACAAAACAAGAAAAAGAAAAAAGAAAAGTATACTCCTATTTTGTATAACATGTCAGCTGAAGAACAAAATTATGATATCAAACTCCAATCCTGCTGCTCTCCAAGGTGCCGAACTGTCTGTTTCCCCTCTATTAAGCCACTGCCACCTGTCACCCCCTGTGGTCTCTACCTTTCTTGACTTCTCATCTAATATTGGGACCTCATTGCTGCATCTATGCTTCTATTACCCCACTTCAGCTGAAGTTTCTTTTTGTGTGTGTTTTTAGTGCAAAATGACAGTTGAGAACATTAAGTTGTTCAAAAGGGTAATCCCTAAACTTTGTGTACACAGATCAAAAAGAATGTTACTCCCTTCGTTTCAATTTAGACGAGGTAGTTTGACTCGGCACGGAATTTAAGAAAAAAGAAGAAAACTTTTGAAACTTGTAGTCTTAAAAGCTTAAGGGGTAAAAGCTTTGTGGGGCCATGATATTTGTGTAGTTATAAAAGCCTCTCATTAAGGGTAAAATGGGTAAAATAAAGAGTTTAAAGTTGAATTATTTCCAAATTTAGAAATGTGTCATTTATTGGAACAGACTAAAAAGGAAAGCACCTCATCTAATTTGAAACGGAGGGAGTATAATTTTTGATAAAACACAGGAAAGTACCGAGTAGACAGAAATAGAGATGAGTGAAAGCTCAATTGCTGAGAGCAGTAGACATCCTATATCAATGATATGAATATGTTAGGAAAAAATTGGTGCTGTTCTTGAAAATTATTTGTGTACGTCTACTTTTGGTGCAGCTCTGTGATTTGTTTGTATATCTACTTTTGATGTATTTTTGAACTTTGTCGGCTCTCTAGTTTTGTAGCACTTCAACTGTAAATGAGCTAACAAACTTTGTTTTGTAATCTTTTTGCATCTTCTTGATGTCTTTAATGATATCCTGCTTACTTCATCAAAAAAAATGCATGAAAGGTTTTCCGTAAACTGGAGAGGTCAATAATGCACCAAGCTTTGGCTTGAAAGCTAATTTGAGATTGTGGTGGTTGGTTATTTGTTTGTAACAATTATGCTTGATTTACTTATGTGCAGAGTCTTGATTGTTTTTTGTTGTTCCAAATCTTGGCTTTGTGAGATTGTCGCGAAAAAAAGACAGTCAACTATAAGGGCCAGGGAAAAGATTCTGCTCTGCTAAAATTAAGAAATCCTCAACAATCAGGGGGAATTTAAGTGGCATTATGTCTTTGCAGAAAGCTCTTTTACTTCCCCAAGGGAATTTGTTTTCCAGCATTATAAAGTGTATTTAATTTTGTTTCATTTTTACCTCCTGGTGAAATATCGAATATTGGCTGTCTGAAGAGTCTTGCTGCTTCCCGTTTTTCTGTTCTGTCATTGAAATGATCTACTTGTTGCAGATTGTTGATGGAAGACTGATTTTTGTGGAAGTTGCTCAGAATACACAAGCTACAGAAAACAAAACATCCCGTAAATAACTTTCTCATAATTCAGCATACACATCATGGGAGAATTTTTGGCCATTGCTCAATCCTCCATAGTGCTTCCTAACTTTCGCGTCCAAGCTTGGAGTCAAAGGCAGCATTTCTTTGCTCATAGACAGCCATTGAGGTCACTTCGTTCATCTCTACATCCATTGAATACCCCTTGCACGATGTACCCAAACTTGTCCACTCGATCAAAGCCTTCCTACTGGGGAGTCAAAGGCAGGGTTGTCTCTGATTCTACAATGCCAACCACCTTCACTGTTGATTCAGCAGGGCCGGGAATTGATATTCTGCCAGAGACAGGTGGTGGTGGAGATGATTCTGGGAGTGCAAATGGCGGCGGTGGTGGTGGGGGAGATGATGGTGGCAATAATAATAATGATGGTGGCAACGAGGGGGAGTCAGATGAAGGCAAGGATCATAACAATAAAAAGAAAATGGCCCTTTCCATGTCCCAAAAACTGACATTGGGCTATGCTTTCTTGGTTGGAGCGGGTGGTTTTATGGGTTATCTGAAGAGTGGCAGCACGAAGTCACTGATTGCAGGTGGAGTTTCTGCCTCCCTTCTGTACTCTGTTTATGTTATGCTTCCAACACAACCCGTTTTGGCATCATCAATGGGTTTCGTCCTCTCGGCTGCACTTCTGGGAGTAATGGGATCTCGTTTTCTGAAGTCAAAGAAGGTTTTTCCAGCTGGGGTTGTCTCCTTTGTGTCTCTTGTTATGACTGGTGGTTATCTGCATGGAATATTGCGCACTGCACATTAGATCCCTAAACTAAGCTATTGATCAACATGGACAATCGTTAGTGTCTACTCTCTACTGTTGATTATAGTTTTCCTATCTGTTTGAATTTTGGATTTTGCGAAGTTTCCTGAGCTGTCGGGCTCCTATAACTCTCTGGTGGACTCTAATGATGTATCAAGGCTTACTTTATTAGCCCTCTGTTTCTGTCGTCTATTCATTCTGTTCTGTAGAAGTTTTCCTTTTTATGTGATTTTCCGAAAATATCTCGACCAGATTCAATGGTTAAGGCTCATTTGTCTTGGAGGATCCAACAGTATCTCTAACAATAATCTGGATGTGTACAAGATGACATCATGGAGAGAATTTGCACATTGTTGAGAAAATTAGAACACTCAGATCTGTGGACATATCTGCTCAGCATCTAGAAATCGGAGACCGAAAACAACTACTAAGTGTTATTTTAACAATTTAGGAAGTGCTTTCTTGTCTTTGCTATTTTGGCAATAATAGGAGAAAGATGAAACATTGTAATCGAGTTGAACACAAGAATGGGGTGAAGTGATCAGTCTAGCAAGGGAGACTTACATACATCACATCAAACAATGTAACCTTAAGAATTAGTACAAATTAAAATGAAAATACATTTCGCTTAATCATTGATTATATAATAAATGCATGTGTCAAAAAAACGTCTTGCTCTATTGGTTGGGTAGAATACAGAATGCGGATTAGAAGCTCGAAGAATGAAGTGACTGGTTTGAAAAGAATATGCCTTATTAATACAAATTCATTGGGAATTTTGTCGCAATTAACGTTGAGTAGAATTTCTGGATGTTAATGTAACTAAGAGTAGAGAATTATAGACCTTCAATGTAAGACATTAAAGAGGATTATTCTTACCAGTAATTATGCACTTTAGTTCTGTAACTGCAAGTTATTATTACAATTATCGTCACTGAACAAAAAACAAATAAACAAAGAACTTTTCCCTCAAAAATCATACTAAAACTTAAAGTGCTATAATGGTGAAACTTATAGATGATATAAATAGCATTAAGCTTGAGCGTCAAAATTTACAGATTGTGAAAATCCACGATCATTTCTAGCATGAAATCTGCATCATTTACAAAGACCATGTTGCGCCAAAAAGCTAGCAAAAAAGCTTAAGGCTATGTATGTTTCTCCATTAGCCTTCACAAATTCTATAGTTCTTACGGTACATATTATCCAGCAAATAGCTTGAGGAATTGTAATCCAAATCTTGGGTGCTTTCTTGTTGAGACCATCTCTACTCCAGCAATGAGAAACTCCGGAATGGAGTGAGGCATTTTCCAGGTCATGCCAAAGATTCCAAAGAACAAGCTCCAAATCTGGTAACATTCACTTCAAACTGTACCAAATCATCCGCCCAAGCCCAAAAGTAATTGTTGCACGATGTCAGTAGCTTTTTACAAGACTTATATGAAAAAGTCCTCCGTTTAATAGTCCTCCTTATGCTGATCCAAAACAGTAGTGGTAATTAGTTTGCAACAGAGAGCATGTTCTTTCAATTTCCCACTCATTTGTGTTTCTTCTGAGAAAAAGACCCCACCCTCAATCAAAAGGAAAATCAGATGCTGCAAATGTGTTGAAATTGAACTTTCAGGTGTATGCCTTATCCAAACATCGTCTCAAAATCTGATTTTTCTACTATTATCAACTAGAAAACCAAAAATTGCTTCAAAATTACACTTGACTAGAAGTCCAACCACAGTTAATATACATTAAAGTTAGGGATTTCATAAGCCCCAACAAGAATAAACTTGAATATAAAAGCATATGTAAACAAATTCTTAACGTTTTTTTAATCTAAGAAAAGTGACACCAATGCCCAGTATCTTCCATCCGTAGAATCAAAACTCACCAATCCCCAAGATGATGGATGCCTCTTTATAACATTGAAAAATAATAGAGAAAATGGGCAAAGTTCTCCATCTTTAGCGTGTAAAGGAGGCCTTTGACATGGCTCTCAACTGTAAAGAGATTCTAAGCCAACCCATAAATGCACTATTATCATTTCTCACTTTATAGATGATATGATTCCTTCAACATTCACAATCTAAAAAGTGCATAGTCACCATTTCAAGCACAAGAGCACAACGGATATACTACAACAACAACAACAACAACAAAAAGAGAGGGAAATTGAAAGAAC
>AWOL01S0013683.1:154389-175380 GCA_000715115.1 Nicotiana otophora
AAAAAAAAAATCAACAACAATATTTTTCAATAATAAAGAGCTCACGGCTCATGCCAGAATAATCAAAAAAAAAATCTTATGAAAATATTCAAGAATAAATAATTCAGAAAAATAATATTTCAAAATTTTAATACATTGCTTCAATATCAAAATTAAAAATGTCAAATACTTCATATTAATAATATTTAATTTAAAGAAAATCAACTTCCAAACAATGCACAGTATAAAAGAAACCAAGTTTTAATTAAACATGTAAAACAATTAGCAGAAAAAGGCAAACAAATTTAAAATATATATCACAGATCAATGATGAAGAATATAACAAGATAAAATAATTTAATAAATGCGCAAAAATGATCTACACAATTTAAAAATATAATCTTTCACATTTAGCCCGTATACACACTCGTCACCTCGTGTACACGACTTTCAACACATTTCAATAATCACATTAATATCAATTCCAGGGGAAATTCTCCCCACACAAGGTTAGACAAGTCAATTACCTCGACTTGCTCTAATTTAATCAAGTATTATACTTTTTCCTCGATTTTTCGACTCCGGTCGACTCGTATCTAGTCATAATTAATTCGATATAGTCAACAAAAATTATATAAATCAATTTCATAAGAAAATATTATATTATTTTCAATAAAATCCGAAATTAACTCAAAATTTGGCCCATTTAACCACATCTCGGAATCCGACGAAAGTTACGAAATATGATTGCCCTTTCAACCACGAGTCTAACCATACCAAAATGACTAAATTCTAATAATGATTCGACCCTCAAATCTACAATTCTATCCAAGAGGGTTTTCAAAATTTTCCAACTTAAATCACCAATTAAATGTTAAAAACAGTGATGGATTCGGGTAATCTAACAAAGATTGAGTTAAGAACACTTACCCCAATGTTTTTCCTTGAAGATATATCAAAAATCGTCTCTGCTCAAGCTCCAAGTTGTTAAAAATGGCGAATGGGACGAAGCCCCCATGATTTTATAACTTACATATCTGTCCAGGGTGACCTCGATCATGGGGTCCGATCCTGGACCTCGATCATAAGAGTCCAATCATGGTGAGTCCGATTAAGGGGAGTCCGATCATGGTCCTCGACCCTAGGGCTCGATCACAGCCATCAATCCTGGCTATCGATCATGGCTTCGATCTTTTATGGCCTTCGATCACTGGCCTTAGTCGTAGCTCTCGATCCTGGGCCTTCGATCATGGATCTCGAGCCTGCCTTCGATCTTCGGCTCGATTTCTGGGGGCTCAATTTCACAGCAGAAGAAAATTCGCAGCAGCTCCTTAAGTCTCATTTTGATCCGTTAACCATCTGAAACTCACCCGAGGCCCTCGGGACCTCAACCCAATACACCAACAAGTCCTAAAACATCATACGAACTTATTTGAAACCTCAAGTCATATCAAACAACGCTAAAATCACGAATCACACATAGATTCAAGCCTAATGAACTTTGAAAGTTTCAATTTCTACAAATAATACCTGAACCTATCAAATCAAGTCTGATTGACCTCAAATTTTGCACGCAAGTCATAAATGACATAATGGAGCTATGAAAATTTTCAGAATCGGATTTCGACCCCGATATCAAAAAGTCAACCCATTGGTCAAACTTCTCAAAAGTTCAACTTTCGGCATTTCAAGCCTAATTCCACTACGGACTTCGAAATAAAATTCCGATCACGCTCCTAAGTCCAAAATCACCATACAGAGCTGTTGGAATCATCAAAATTCTATTCCGGGGTCATTTGCGCATAATTCGACATCCGGATACTATTTGAACTTAAACTTTAATTTTTTCATCAAAATTCCATATCTCGGGCTAGGGACCTCGAAATTTGATCTTGGCATACGCCCAAGTCCCAATTTACGATACGGACCTACCGGAACTATCAAAATACTTACCCGAGTCTGTTTGCTCAAAATGTTGACCAAAGTCAACTCAGTTGTGTTTTAAACATCTAATTCATATTTTAATCTATTTTTCACCTGAAAACTTTTCGAAAAATTTTTACGGACTGCACACGCAAGTCGAGTAATGGTAAATAGTACTTAGATCATATAATTAATTATTAAATTAAAAGATGATATTTTGGGTTATCACATGAATGTAGAACAATAATTGATAAAAAAGTAGAAGAGAATAAGAAGTCAACAAAGCTCGAACTTCAAAAATAATGGAGGAGGAAAAATCGAGAACGAAAAATAAAAAGCTTCTTTTATATAAGCGATGACGACGTGACATATATTTATTGAGTATGGATTTGATGTGTTGTCCACATTAGGGTTGTCTCGACCTGAGCCCATGACATATATTGTCCGTTTTGAGCCTAAGCCCGCATAAATTAATCTTTTTGGGCTACGCTATCTAAAGCCTCAAAAGCGCGCGTACCATGTGTACTTGTGTCATATCTTGTAAAGCTCTTCACTTTTCTCTCTTATCCGACGTGGGATTTGCCAAAAATTCTACGTTGACAAGATTCTGAAAAAGGAGTGTACATGTCATCATAGACGAACCCCACATCGGAATGGGAGATGAAAGCGAAGAGCTTTGTAAGGCATGACACAATTTCACATGGTACACGCGCCTTTAGGGCTCGATCCGTACATGTCTAGGCCCAGAGTGATCCATATGTGCCATGGGCTTGGGTTGTAACAAAATGGTATTAGAGTTGAATCTCCCTCAGTGCGCTGGCGGGACAAACCTCAGCGAGTATGCTGAGTCTGGGGAGGGTGAGGGGTTGAATGTGATGTCCGGTCTGATGAGAGGGGGTCAAGTAGGACTGATAGGCTTCCAGGCTGGCAAGCTTCTGAAGAAGTGGTGCACATGTCACCTTAGGCGAATCTCACATCGGATCGGAATGAGAGAGGAAAGTAAAGAGTTTTATAAGGCATGACCCAAGTTCACACGGTATACGCATTATTGGGGCTCGAGGTGACGTAGCTCAAAAAGATGAATCAGTACGAGCCTAGGCCAAAAGCAAACAATACGTGTCATATGTTTGGGTCGTGAAGAATGAGAAATACACGTAGTCAAGTTTAGGTGTCTATTTGGAAACTTGTAAAATTAGAAGACCGATGTTGGACAATCATGCAAGTATGGGTACCAAATTGAGTACTAAGCGAAAATTATGATAACAAAAGGGAGGGGAGTCCAGAACCAAAATGTGGTTCTTTTGGACTCAAAGAACCAAAATGTGTGAAAAAAAAAACTTAGTGACAATTTTATATATAACGCCCTTTTAAATGGCGTTATACCTTAACGGTCATTTGCCCAGTTAAGTATAGCGCCTTTTAAAAGACGCTATATATATAACGCCTTTCCTTACCGTGCTATACATATTATGTGGGGCCACCAATAATTTTTTTGGGCTTAACTGACGTAACAATAATTCAACTGGGTATAACGCCCTTATTTAAAGCGCTATACCTAAAAAAATTGTACCACCATATTGGTTTTTGCCTAATTTAAAGAGGTTAACGATTTTCTAAAAATCCATTCACAAAAATTCTCAAGTCTTCTGAAATATTTCTTCGTTAAGTTGTTTTGAATTTTGTCATAATGTCTGAAGAGCGGAGAATAAGGGTTTCATTATATTGGAATGAGGGGGGGGGGGGNGTGGTGTCGAATAACTCAGTAACCTATAGTTTATATCCACAGTGTCATGTTAAGTTTTCCCTTACAATGGAGTACATTGGTATCGTTGTTATGTAAAAAAAATAAGTGTGAGCAAACGTTCGGTGAACCTTAAAGTAACCGGAAGATATCCGTATTCTGTTACTCCGCAAGGGGTTGCTTGTTATGCTAAGTTTAACATCGAGGACGATAAAACTCTGAGATATTTTTGAGGATTCCGGATGAATACCGGGAATTTCTTGTGATAAAAATATTGAAAATGTACGTCAATGTTGAAGACGTTCACAATAATGAGGTTGCGCAAAGCAGGGATATCCCTCGGTCATCGGGTGGTTATTTTGGAGCAGTTTTAGCCGAACAGGTTCCGACTGAAAGAGTTTGGTCTGATCTAAACTTATCTCCACGGGCGAATAAGGAGCGAGGGAATAATTTCTCTCCTGGTTTATATAATCCACAAGACGAATGGTAAACTTCAATTTTTCTTTGTGTTGCGATGTTTATTTTTGCTGTATTGAATTTGTATTAACACTTATATATTTCACAGGGGGTACCATCCAGATATGAATTTTACAAGTTACGAACCAACGCCCACTTGGAATATGCCTAGTTCTGATGTGTTGGATCATGGTGGTCCATCCGGAAGTCATCACCAACAGGATAATGTCCATCATGGGATGTTAACACATTACAATTTGTAAGTGAAGTGATATAGTTATATGTAAAGTATTTATCAATTTGAGTAACTCATTATTTTGTTGGTTGTGCAGTGAAAACGAGCATCATGAAAGTCATGTCCTTACTCAATTGCCCGGGGACGACATATTTAATCGGGATCTGGCAGATGCACAGAGTCAGAAAGAGAATAGTGATTATGACAACAATGCCGATGAGTCTGGAGATGACACACCCTTCCATGATGAGGGTGATGACGATGAGGAAGAGAATGAAGGACCTGATTTGACGAGGGAGCATGCTCCACCTCCCGTTAGATCAATAGTGTACGAGTCCCACGTGCCGTTTCATTCAAGGAAGATTCCCTACCTTGATCATTTTCTAAGTATGCCGGATGTGGATGCCCTCACAAGGGATATTGACGAAATTTGGACAACAATGTGGGATGAATCTAGAGCAACTGTGCTGTAAAGGGCATGCTTTTTCCCGATAACTAATGTACAACGTAAAAGAGTATCGTGAGATCACGGTACGCGAGTCATCTCCAGATGTATACAAGGTAGTCTGCCGTAGATGGTTTACGGGTTGTAATTGGATGCTGCATGCGAGGAAGAAGAAAACAAATATGTGGGTTATGGGTAAATACGTTGACACCCACAATTGTGAAATGAACACATTCAGTGGGAATCATTTTAACTTGAATGTTGACTTAATTTCTCTTGTCTTGATTCCACACATTGAAGCGTCCATAAGGTACACGATCAAAGAGTGTATAACATCCGTCCATCAGGAATATGGGTGCACCATTACCAAAAGAAAGACATTTCTCGGGCGCAAAAGTGCGTTTGAAATTGTTTATGGTAATTGGGATAAGTCCGTTGCATCTTTACCTAGGTACACGGCTGCATTGCAATACTTTAACCCCGGGACTGTTGTTGAATGAAAGCTTGAGCGGAATCCGAAAATACCAGAACATATATCCAAATATGTGTTCTGGGCATTTAAACCAGCAATTGATGGTTTTCTGCATTGCCGGCCGATAATATCCATAGACGACACTCATGTCTATGAAAAATATAATATTAAATTGTTGATTGTCGTTGCAGTAGATGCTAATGAAAGTATATTTCCCTTAGCTTTTGTTATTTGTGCCAATGAAAGCCAATAAACGTGGACACTATTTTTGAACCACATGAAAGAGCACGTTATCAAACAACGTTCAGGTATTTGTCTAATATCTAATCGACATGGTGGTATTTTAAGTTGTGTACAGAATTTGCGTGCATGGCAGAAACCGTATACCTACCACCGTTACTGTGTGGGGCACCTGAAGGCCAATTTCCATAAGGCATATCCCAACAAGGATTTGCATGATTTAATGTGGATGGCTGCACCAGATCACCACGGGTGTAAATTCAGGAGGCGCATGGAATCTATGAGGCAGGAAGACGAAGGAGCCTATCGTTGGTTGATGCGACATGAGCTTGACAAAGTGGACTTTGCATGCGGATGGTAGCAGGAGATGGGGAATTCTGACTACAAATGTGTCAGAGTCTTTCAACGGGTTATTGAAATCTGCACGTGGATTGCCTGTTACTGCCATGGTGCGGATGTCATTCAAGCGAGATGGCGGAGATGTTTGTTAAAAGGGCTAGAGGTGCATCGCCATTGATGAAAAAGGGTGTTGAATTTATGCAAATACCAATGAAAGGATTTGAGAAATACAGGCGGTGAGAACATTGACATTCATATTTACAGTATTGCAACGAGCGAAATATTTTTGAAGTTCGCACCGCTATCCATCAAAATCGGGGGAATAATACATATACCGTAAATGAAGTGAGAAGTATATGCTCTTGTGGGAAATGGTCCATCTACCACATACCATGCTCACATGCCATTAAGTGCTTTCAACATACAGGTTTAGGGGCAACCAACTACGTTGATAAAGAATATAGTGTTGTTGCATACTTAAATACCTATAGTGGGCAGTTGCAGCCAGTAGGTGTTGAGCATTATTATTTTATATGTTTGTTTGTTACTCATCTATTTTGACTATAATAAAATTAAATAATTATTTTTCATAATTTTACAAGATTTAATTATTAAATATTCACATATGGGTTCCGAGCTCGATATTTGAGGCCCAGTAGCACCGAGGTATCCTGAATTCTTGTGTTCATAATGAGAAAATTTTGCCGGTTTATCACTCAATAGGTCTATTATTTTAAATGTTAGTTTATTATTTATATGTTAGTTTAATATTGTATATGTTAGTTTTATTATTTTATATGTTAGTTTTATTATTATATATTTTTGTTTATGACTCACTTATTTTTGACTATAATAAAATTAAATAATTAATTTTCATAACTATACATGATTTAATTATTAAATATTCATATAACAACACTTAGTCCGGAAAATATTGTTGTTTTCTCATGTTATTTTCTTACGATCGTTGACTAGAATTGGACAGAGTTTGTGTTTGAACTATCAATTTTTTTGACGTATTTTTGGGTATAAGAGATACTTAAATGATTAATTTAAATAACCATAAGGATACTACGCTAAAGGTCACTACATTTTACTACGCTAAAAGGGCACTACATTACAAATACAAGCACTACATTATGCCACAAGATACCACTAGAGGGAACTAAAGTAACAATTTATATATTTTACTAGTCTTTAAGCAAATAAATAATCGAAACCAGATAAAAACAACAAATAAATCTAATCACAAAACATTCACGACAATACACATACCATAGTAAAAAGTAACTAATTAATATTTTTTTAACAACTAATAATAATTTCTCTATTTTTACTAAATTTTTAGCACATTAATACTATAGTCCGGATAAAAATAATAAATTAGTTAAATCGCAAAACAATTACAAAACAACATAGAACACATTAAAAACAACTAATATGCATTTTTTATACGAGTTTTAACAAAAACTAAGTCGGAATACCTCGATTTTAAGTTTTTAGAAAATTAAAAATTTGGAGCCGAAACAAGCAATGCACTCCGAGATAACACCTTAGTTAGGACGTGAGGCCGAGAATCTACACTTGTGGAATCGGTGGGTTCAACTCGAGCTTTTTTGGATTAAAAATAGAGGGGGGACCGCTGTTTGTATTCTTTAATGGGGGAGGGGAACGATACTAGTTTGGTGGGGAAAGGGACTGGACGCCCTTTTTGTGGGTATACCGCCCTTTTATTAAGGTGCTATTCTTAATAAAGAGCGTTATACCTTCCCGCTCATTTCAGGCCCGTTAAGTTATAGCGCAATTTAAAAGAGCGTTATATATATTTTGGTCACTATATTTTTTTTCACACATTTTGATTCTTTGAGTCCAAAAGAATTACATTTTGGTCCGCACTCAAAGGGAGGGGCATGTTAGGCATTAGATTCTTGCTACGTGGCAATATGTAAGTGGCGCACCAACCTCCTTTTGAAGTATGAGTGTCATCATTATATGCAAAAGCGGAGGGCTGCGGTGGGACATGAGGGGGGTGGGTGGGTGGTAGTCACCGAATACCGAGGGGCTGATTTCTGAATTCCCAGACATTTTGCTTTGTTATCTTTGGAACAAGTCTTTTCTAGTCTCCACTTTCTCTCTCTACATATACACATTTTCGCTCTCTCTATATATAGCAGCACAAAATTATCTGCACAGTTCTAGATTTTCTATCTTCAGATCCTTTCAAATTTCTCCGATCATCTCCAGTAGCCATGGTAACTCATCCTTACATTTCGGCCACACAATTGTTTTTTTGTTGAACTTTTGCTTTTGTGTTTTCAGCTGTTTTACTTTATGAACTGTGTTTTAAGTTTTTGATTTTGATCTGTTATCTCTTTGCTTTGGAGAAACCCTAGGTTCTGCTTTTTAGTTAATGGATCTGATTTTGCTGTTATTTTGACCTTGATCTATCGGTTACGTCTGAATTGAATCTCTTTACTAGTTCGATCCATGATTTTTCGATGTAGAGGAATTGTTTTCAAAAGAAAAATCTTAAAATGTAGAGTTTTTGGATGCTGACGTGTTTCGGTTTAAGGTTTTATCTATTTAGGAATACATTTGATGTTGTTCAGTTACCTGCATTTACTTTGCGTCCTCAAAATTCTAGTTATTTTTGCATCTCGTTAATCAGTTATATTTAACACGGAATTTGGATCATTACTAAACTAGTTTGATCCAACGGCGTAGCCAAGTGCATTGAAGGGGGTTCCAATTGAACCCCTTGATAGCTAAGTGTTTTCACTCATTGTGCAAGTTTTCATTGTGCAAGTTTTATTTTTTTGTATCCCCTAGTTGGAAATTTTGGCTCCTTCACTTGTTTGATCCATGATATTTGGTTTTTAGGAGTTGCTTTTTACAAGTTAATTGTAGTTAGATGGTATTCATTTCAATTACCTGAATTTACTATATGGTCCTTGAAATTCTAATCAGTTTGCATCTCGTTAATTAGTTATGTAATAACTGAATTTGGACTCTCTCGATCACAACAGCTGAATTGGACCTCTTACTAGTTGTCCATGTTTTTTTCTGTGTGTTATGAGTTGTTTTACAAGAGAATTTTAAAATTCAGGGTTGTTATGGATGTATATGTGATTTGCTTCAAGGTTCTATATATTTAGAGATAGTTTAGCTGTTGTTCGGTCACCTGCATTTGCTTTATAGTCCTTGAACTTCTAGTGATTATTGCATGTCCTTAATCGGTTATGCATTACAGGATTTTGGATTAACTCTCGATCACAACTGAATTGAACATCTTTACTAGTCCATCTATGTTCTTTTGGTGTTTATGAGTTTAATGAGAAAATACTAAAAATCAGGGTAAGTTGGGTGTTGATGTGTTTGCTTCAAGGTTTTAATTATTCAGGGAACCTTACGGGCTGTTAAGTTACCGGCATTTACTTTAGGGTCTTGGATTTTTTTCTTCTTTTTTTTGCTGCATATCCTCAATTAGTTATGAGGTACATTGTGGTATTTGGATAATTTAAAGGCAGAAATAAGCTGATTGTAGCTGGAAAATTATGGTCTTTGCAAGCATAGCGCATAACTGAGTGGGGATGTTCTGCTGGTGATGCTGCCACAGAGCTAAAAGTTGCTCATTATTATGTGAATGTAGTATCAAAAAGATTTCTTCGTGGGACATGCATTCTTTTTTTCCATTTTTGAAAACAAATTGTATATTCTTTTTAAGCGGATGCTTATCAGTAAAAGTTGAAATTTAGCCATGCATCGGTTTGTGATACAGTTTGCTAGTTTTTTTATTGCATGATAACTTTCAGTTGTATTTGTTCTTTACAGTCATTCATAGTAGATCAGCAAATTTACTTTTGTTTTTGCATCTGGTGGAGATCTTATATTGAACTGATGGAATTAGTAATCAGCATTGTGTTGTAAAAATATGCTACACTTCGGAGCTTGTGGGTCTCTCCTGTTTACCACATCACTCTTCTCCCTAGACCGGATCTACACTAAATCTACAAATGGCTTCTTTGACAAAGCGATGGATTCAATTTTGCAATTAGCTAAAGAAGGTTTGAGGTTAAATGTTGTATGTAAGTAGCATGGGCGAAAACCAGAGTATTATTTTCATGAACTAGAAGAGGTGGAGAACACGTGGACATGCATAGGTTATATGTTGTATGTTAAGTAGCATTGTGAATACAAAAGTTTATTTTCATGAGTAGAAGGTTGGTAACATGTGGACATGCAGTAGGTTGTATGTTCTTTTTAAGTGGCTGTGGAAATTCTTTGTTCCTCTGGTTTTTGTATACAATGTTTCTATTTATTCACCTTGGAATTCTGCACAGGCTAATGCGGCATCAGGCATGGCTGTGCATGACGACTGCAAGCTGAAGTTTCTGGAATTGAAAGCTAAGAGGACTTATCGCTTCATAGTATTCAAAATTGAGGAGAAGCAAAAGCAGGTCATCGTGGAAAAGCTTGGTGAACCTGCTGAGAGTTATGAGGACTTTGCTGCTAGTCTACCTGCAGATGAGTGTCGATATACAGTGTTTGATTTTGACTTTGTGACAGAGGAGGGTTGCCAGAAAAGCAAGATTTTCTTTATTGCGTGGTATTACCTTTGTTCTGACATATGCTCAGAAGTTGCTTATTCTATTGCATGTTTGTGAATGCATTCTCTAAATGTTCATATTTGTGCATGTTTATGATGCTTTGCGTAGGTCCCCTGATACTGCAAAGGTTAGAAGCAAAATGATCTATGCTAGTTCCAAAGATAGGTTTAAGAGGGAACTGGATGGGATTCAGGTTGAGCTGCAGGCAACTGATCCAACTGAGATGGGGCTGGATGTTTTCAAAAGCCGCACCACTTAAATAAAATCCTCTAGTACAGCAACGGATGTGCTCTTTGCTTTGCTCAAGAGAAATGTTAATAGTCCGTCGGGATGAGAGGGAAATATGATGTTTGTTATCAAGTTTAACATTGAAGTCGTCTTTAGAAAAATCATGTGGTTTTGTTCTTATTTTCGTGTTTGTCGTGTGAAACTTGTGCTTTGGTTTGGAGCTGGTAACAATTAACAATCCTTGTGTTGTTCTTTGGTTTGTATGTTTCTGTTGATAGCTGACCTGATTGCAACTTCTGTATCTTTGATTTATGGAGATGCTGACTGGCAGCAACTGTGATCATTTATAGTCGTTCATCTTCACATTTTTCTCGTTTTGTCTTGTTGGTTTTGGTGCTGGCGCCTTGAAGCACCTTTCCTAGGTCCTTAGTATTTACAATATCTTAGATTGAGCTGACAGATATTATGTGTCCTTGTTTTTGTGATTACAATGGATAAACTTTTATGTTCTTTTAGTTTTAGCCTTTTAGGTCCTTCCTCTCAATGTTTTATGAAATTACCTTGAGAGCTGTTGATACAAAGAATGTTGGTTTTGACGTTAATACGGATGTCATGGAACAAACATAAAATTAAGGAGCTTCATCAATTGACCCGTTACTCGGCAGCCACGATCAATTTTGGGATCTGAACTTAATTTTAGTCATAACTCGAAGCAAACTGACTTAAAGGCAATGCAAGACTGATTCACCTAATATACTACCTAGAATACAAGTCATATTTTCATTTAGGGTTATTACTTGTTAGGTGTTTGATATCAACATACTTGATACAGAATTGCCTCTTGTATGTTCGAAGAGGGGCATAACAGCTTCTATACAATCCGGCATAGTTCGCTGCCGCGAAGTTGCAAACAAAAAGCTGAGAATGCTAACAGCAGCCTTGACGCTTTCCTGCTGCTTGGTAAAGAGAGCTGCAGAGCAAAATAGGACTAGTAGTTTAATGTTAAATGAGGAAGATGTTCCATCACAATGTCATCTGAGTTTAAGTTGACCTGAATAGAGTCAATTTCCCATGTATTGCCATCTGTAAATCCTTTCTACTGTCAACTTGGATTCCTCTATGCAACTGGTTGTGCATGCATAAGGTACACAAAGAAATCCTTTCTGCCACAACTTGGATGTGTCGGGTCAGACAGTCAGCTTGCCGTGTATTGCCATCATTGAGGCAGTATGCTCCTTGAGAATATAGCTTTCCCATACAATGGATAAACTTTTATGATTATCCATTGGACAGCAATTTCATTAGGAAAGAAGCAATAGAACCTAATGCGAAAAGAGCAGAATGACAGATAAATATACCAAAGACCACATGCATTCTGGACATTTGTTGTACTCAGTCTCGACAGGACAGCAGACGGGGCGTACAACTGACATCATAAATAGACAGCTCTGGAGCACTCTCTAGCAAAACGGCAAAATGATAATTGGTTAAGTACTACGACAAATGACGCAGGTAAAACGAAGAACATCAACACCAGAGAAATGAGCTTAATGTTCTTTAGTCTTGTAAAATGTGTTGGAATGAAATACATTCCATTATAGTCTACCTAAATTGCAAGCAATAAAGGTAGAACTAATGTGTGATCTATGGTAGCAATGCTACATAGAGCTTCTTTTTAAAAAAAAAAAATTGAAATGCTACTTGGAGGTTCCATAGAATGAAAAAAGCAGAATGTGAAATACTGCTCCATTAATACTCTTGAAATGTAAACCACCTAACAATTTCCAGGTTAAAATTCTTAGCTTATAGTTCTCATTGATTAGCTCAAATCTAATGCTTTTATCAGACAATCTGATTAACAGGCTTATCAAAGAACTGGAGCAAAACCAGTGTCAACAATATGAAAAGAACAGGGAAAAAAAGGGGACACAAAAAAGAACAGAATATTAATTCAATTGAGATGCAGATATGAATAAAAAGGGCAGGCATCCCACGTTCACACAGGGTCCGGGGAAGGGTCACACCCTAAGGGGAGTGATGTAGACCGCCTACCCTAATGCATTAGTGGCTGCTTCCATGGCTCGAAGCTTCGAACCCGTGAATGGACTACAGCACTGCACAAGAAAAGAATGAATGCATGCAAGGAAAGCAAAACTAACGAAGGCTGTTGATTCTTACCAAAGTGAGAACCTTCATAGACAAGAAACAGTTGCTGTAGGAGTCCTATGACATACACCTCTTCTGACATATGACAGTTGTACCATCTTTGGTGCATGGGTCTGCCAATAACAGATAACAACATAAGAAAGTAGGTAGATAAAGGAAGCACGATAAATGCTTAAGGTAGATAAACTCATGATAAGGGGGGAAAAAACTAAAATCGCGTTAGTCCAATCACATCTCACACAAGCTGGTTCTATATCCTTCTGTATATCTATGTATATACACTCAGATTATCTCAAGACATGTGATTATTCTCTTTAATTAGCACAGAACGTGGAGACCCTAGAATGTGTGTGTTCTACCTGGACATGTTTGAACGGTTACCAGATTCAACCAAATATTACAGCAGTCCAAGTTAAAATTTAAGAAAGAAATGAGCAGCCAGCGCTTGCATTTTGCAATCAGAGGCAGAATTCCAATTGGAAAGAAGTAAAAGCTTCAGTGATACTGTGAACTGGTCTACTAACAGTTTAAGGAACAAATGTAGCTTCTACACCTATAAGTTACCAGAACGTGTGAACTTCCAAATCAACAGCATATTAAAATTGGGTATGTGAATAAAGTTCTGCCAATGCCCAATATAAAATTTGAAGTACAATATCGGGTACTAACAGTGAAAAAAGTCGTGCGAATTATGGTTGTTCCACAAAATACAAACACTCAGAATCATACTTGCCTTGCCTATCGTGAAAGCATTTACGAACCAGTTCAATAGCATTTAACTAAAATGTAAAGGTCAATCATGCCAATTAATTTTGTAACATATCACCAAGCAACTCAGAGACCCTCTGATATGTTACAAACACTTGGATAAATAAGATAAAAGGGGAAAAAAGAGCCCAGTTATGAAGATCAGTTGGAAATGAATTAAAAACCTAATTTGAGTAGAAAACAAGGTTGTGTTATAACTGACAAGCAACACGAAGTAGGGCCATTACAAACTCATACATGATACAAGCAGCACAAGTGTGGGTGTTCATCATCTAAACCTTGACGAATTGTTAGATTTCCGCTCAAAAACATCCTATGTTACTCTGTATGATTTAATATACAGGAAAAAGATAGAAAAAGTAAGTGTCAAACTACCTCCCTCGAAGTTCTCAAGATGCCCAACTCTTAGTTCATGGTCCTCAGATAAAAAGGTGGGGCCTTGAACCATTCATGGACGAGACATTTTAGTGTAAAAATTATGGTTGACATGATCACTTTGATAGTCAATAGTGAATCGTAGTAACTGATTCTAGCAGATGTCGGGAACTCATTTTTCAGGTTCCGGGGACTAAAGAAGCATATGTGGCATGAGACACCTTCAGACCACTTCTTATCATTTCATCACGCAATTCAAAAGCTTTTGACATTTCTCCAGTGATGCAGCAACCATAAATCAAAAGGTTATAAGCCACCGTATCAGGCTTCAGACCATTAGTCAACATAGATTCCCATAGGCCTGTTGCTCCTGACAGATCACCCCTCCTACAAAATTCATAAATGATCATTGAGTAACTTATGCAATCTGGGGAAATACCATTATTTTTCATTTTAAGCAAAAGATCGATTGCTTCTTGAATTTGGTCCAATCTGCATAAACCCCGTATAATAATGTTGTATGTCACAGTGTTTGCAAGATACGCTTTAAGCATTGCATCATGAAGCTGTTTAGCTTCTACCATGTACCCTTCACCTGCGAGATAATCGAGGAAACAACTATATGTGAATTGGTTAGGTATCAATCCCTGAGCTAACATTTCTTTGTAGAAACTCTCTGCTTTATCAACTAATCCAGCCTTGCACAAGTTATTTATCATCACAGTGTACGTCACGATATTTGGGATGCAACCTTCACTGACCATTATATCCCAACATCTAAAAGCCTTTTTAAAATCTCTAAATTTGCCATACGCATCGAGCATGCTAGTGTACATTACTTCGTCTGGCTTCAGTCCTCGGTCATGCATCTCCTTCAAAATCTTTACTAAATATTTCATATCATGATGCTTTAGAGTTCCATAAATAAGTACACCATAGCACACGAGGTCCATGTTAATTCCCTTTTCCGCCATCTCATCTGTAGTGTTTAATGCATCCTTTAGTCTTCCTTCCTTGCAATAACCATGCAAAAGAGCAGAGAAACACATCTCATTCATATAATGACTTTGTTTTTGAAGGTCATCAACAAACTCTTTTGCTTCAGATACTCGACCTTTTGCACAAAGTCCAGTTATCAGAGATCTGTATGTGTATGTGTCAGGAACAAGACCCTTCTCCACCATTTCATCAAGCAATTCAAAAGCCCTTGCAGTGTTCCCATATTTACAATGCCCTTCAATCAGCACGTTATAAGTGACCTCATTAGGAGTTACATTCATTTTCACCATCTCATCAAATAACTTACTTGCTTCTGCCATCATGCTTGCACGACAAAAACCAGAGATAAGAGCAGTGAAAGTGAAAGTATTAGGTGAGATACCTTTACCTGTCATCTCGTGGTAAAGCCTAAAGGCCTTGAGCACTTCTCTTTCCTTGCAGTATCCATCTATCAATGACGTATAGGTCACAACAGTTGGGATCAATCCTTTATCAATCATCTCATTTAAGATAAATTCTGCAGCACTACACTTTCCAGCCTTGCAATGGCCATTGATGAGAGAATTGTAAGGGTATACAGTTAGTTCAACCTCATTATCAATCATCCTATTATAGAGAAGAAGTGCAAGATCCAATTTCCCTCGTTTGCAGAAAGAGTCAATCATGATGGAATAAGTTATACTATTCGGGCACAGGCCTTTATCCTCCATTCTACCAAAAAGCGACTCTGCTTCATCCAACTTCCCATCTTTACACAACGAATTAAGCAATGCATTATAAACAAATAAATTCGGCATAACTTCGACTTTTTCTACCATATCAACCAATCTATATGCAGCTACACAATCACCCCCTCTCCTCAATCCGTCAACAACACTCGACACTACAGCCTCACGTGGAACCAATCCCAGCCCCAACATCTCATCCACTAAGCTTCGACCATGCTGAAATTCGCTCACTTTACACAGTCCCAAAATCAAAGAACAATACGTGACGACATCAGCATTCAACCCTTTGCAGCCCAATGAATTCTTAATTTCAACAGCCTCCCAAACTCTTCCACCCTTAGAAAGCCCATGAATCAATACATTGTACAAAATGATACTTAATTTACTCCCATTACTCTCAACCCAATTCATCATTTCCTTAGCCTTTTCAAAATCTTTCAACTCACACAAACTCTTAAGCACAGCTGTATAAACATACTCATCAAGCTCAACACCTAAAGTCACTGCTTTATCAAACAAATGCAAAACCAAATCGAACCATCTAATTCTAATCAACCCATTTAACACAGTGCTTAAAGTTCTTACTTCCGGTACTAATGAATTCTCCATCATAAGCCTAACAATTAAAACAGAATCAGTTACTCTCTTATCCTGAACATAACATTGGGTCAACAAATCAAACCCCAAAGAGTGATAAAAATTGAATCTTTTATAAGTATCTAATAAATTATCAAAAACAAAACTTGGGTTTTGTTTTCTTTGCAAAAGGGTCTGTAAAAGTGAAGTGGCAGGCCAATAAAGATTGGACTGAACTAAGGAATGTATTAATATACAAAAAGATGCATTTGAATGGTGAAAGTTTTTGTGTAGGCCAAGAAAATTGAAGAAGCGTAAAGCCAACCTTGAATCATCAAGGGTAAAAAGGAGAATTTGCTCAACGTGATGGGGTTTTAGTTTTGTGGAAATGTTGCTGTTTAATGCTATTTTCCAGCTCCGTTTGCTCCGAACGATTTCGTTTAGAGTTGAAATGAAGTTTTGTTCGTTTTCTTGGTTGTTAGGTGATGTGGATATAGTTCGACGGAAAATGTGACCGGAGAATGGCCGGCACCGGCGAAGGGAAGGCTTCATTTGGTGGTTTTGGTGAAAGGGTAGGATTCGTCAAGGAGGTGCCGCTATTTTGGGGGATCTAAGTTGATGGAGGCGCTTGAGCCTATTTTGATAATAATGTACATTTGAGGGGCAGAAGTGCTAACCTTAAAATTAGGAAAAATACATATGTTGCTCTTCAAATTTGTCCAAAAAAAAGTATTTACACACATTAATATTTTTTGTTACCAATATCTTCTTATCCTTGTCCAAAGTTAAATTAATAACATTATTAATGATGGAATTATAATACGGTAATTAAACAATAATAATAATAATAATAATAATAATAAAATAAAATAATAATTATATTTTTATTGATGGATGTTTGGTTCATTAGACTAAAAAAGAGATACATGAGGTATAATATAACACGTGTGCTTTGTTTACACTATATAAATTGATATTAATTCTTATTTCAAATTTTAACCTTACCTTGAAATTCTTGACTTTGGAAGAAGGCCTTGGAAAAGGAAATCTTTATCATTTGATTGTTTTGAAGAATACAAGAGAGTTAATAAATAAGCTAAGAAGGTTATTAATAAAATCCAAGGGAAGCTCTAGAACCAAAAGTTAGAGACAAGAAAATGTAAGAAAAAAACTATTTAAACTAGCATGAGTAAGAGAAAAAAGAGGTAAGGATTTAAATCGGTGAAATATATTAAACACGTTTCTCAATAAGTATTGACATGAGATCACGAGATAAAGGAGAGATGGAGAGGATACTTTGATCAACTGTTCAACTCGAACAATATGTAGGATTAAGGTTTGCATATACTTTATGTAACGACCTGGTCGATCGTTTTGAGAATTAGAGCCCCGATCCCCTAATATCTGCTTTCTCCATATTTGTTTCTCCTTTTGGGATTTGCCGGAGTGATTGGTTATGGAATTCGGAAAGTTTTGGGACACTTACTCCCTAGTTGTGAGTTTAAGCCTTATAAATTGGACCGTAGTCGGAACTGTATATAGACGGATCCGGAATAGAATTTCGTCGACTCCGTTAGCTTCGTTGAGTGATTTTGAGCTTAGGAGCATGTCCGGAATGTATTTTGGAGGTCTGTATTAGATTAAGGCTTGAATTGACGAAAGTTAGTTTTTCGGCGATTTCGACCGATAGTGAAAATTTTGATATCGAGCTTGAAATGGAATTCCGAAAGTGGCTGTAGGCTCATAGTGTCATTTGTGACCTGTGTGTAAAATTTGAGGTCATTCGAACTAGATTTGATGTGGTTCGGCGTCGTTTGTAGAATTTGGAAAAATTATAAGTTCTTATGCTTGAATTCGTGCTTAATTCATGTATTTGGTATTGTTCGATATGGTTTGAAGGCTCGACTAAGTTTGAATGATGTTTTAGGAAGGGTAGGTAGGTTTGGTTGAGGTCCCGGGGGCCTCGGGAGTATTTCAGATACTTAACGGAAGGAAATGAGACTTAGGAAAAAATTTGGTGCATTGCTGGTTCTGGTGTTTCGCACATGCGGAGGGGAGATCCGCAGGTGCGCATGGGAAGCTCGCAGATGCGAAAATAGGCTTGTCAAGCTGGGCTTGCAGGTGCGGCTCGTTGTCCACAGAAGCGGAACCGCAGATGCGGCCTAGGGGTCGCAGGTGCGGACCCAGCCCAAGTAAGTGGACTTCGCACCTGCGATGGGTTTGTCCGCAGGTGCGTCACCGCAGGTGCGGTCATAGGTCCGCATGTGCGGAAATCACTAGGTTGAAAAGGCAGGTTCGAGGGTTCATTCCTCATTTTTCACCAATTCGAATTTTAGCTCGGGAGAAGGCGATTTTGCAAGGGTTCTGAAGAGAAAATGAGTGGGTAACAATTCTTAACTCCAATTCGTGTATATTTCATTAATCTATAGCAATTTTTCCTGATTTAATCAAGGGATTTGAGTGAAAATGTGAGAATTTGGGAGGAAAGTTCCCCAATTGAATTTTTGTGTTTTGATCGAGTTTTAGGTGTCGGAATTGGATAATTTTTGGAGCGGAGACTTTTTGGGCGTTTTTTCTAATTTCACGTTTTAGCTTCGAATTAATTAATTAAATTAGTTACTTGTAGTTATATTTACATTATGTAATTAATTTGAATAGATTCAGGTTATTTGGAGTCGGATACTCGTGGCAAGAATGTGATATCAAGTTGATTTGAGCGGTCGAGGTAAGTGGCTTGCCTAACCTTGTGTTGGGGACTTTTCCCTTAGGATGTTTGATATTAATTGATCTGTGGGTGCCATGTATGTGAGGTGACGAGTACGTACACGGGCTATTATTGCAAAAATTATGTTTTTCTTTTCTAAATCATAAACTGTTTTTCCTTATTAAATTGCACTAATGCGTTTAATTGTTTAGCTTAGATTAGAGAAGCATGCTTACGTGTTTTAACTGCCTATTTGACATTCTGTGCGCCATGCTTAGTTAAATCCCTACTTTCCTTATCTGTGTTCAGTGTAAACTGTATAACTCGATGACATATCTGTCATTTCATCTTGCATTGCATATTTAAATTGGGACTACGGACGTATTCCGGGAGATCCCTTTATCTTGCATATTTAAATTGGGACTACGTACGTATTCCGGGAGATCCCCCCGTCTTGCATATTTATTTTGGGACTACAGATGTATTTCGGGAGATTCCCCTATCTTGCATATTTAGATTGGGACTACAGACGTATTCCAGGAGATCCCCATGTCTTACATATTTAAATTGGGACTACAAACGTATTCCGGGAGATCCCCCTGTCTTGTATATTTATTTTGGGACTACGGACGTATTCCGGGAGATCCCCCAATACTGCATATTTACTTTGGGACTACGAACGTATTCCGAGAGATCCCCTGTACTGCATATTCATTCGGAACTACAGGACGGTATCCCAGGTGATTCCCCATTGTGTTTACTTTATTCTGAGCCGAGGGCTCCCTTAATTGTTAAATTTTCGAGAATTTCTTTAACTGTGTTACCGTAAACTTTACTTACATCTTTTATTGTTTAATTTATTATATTTACTCCGGTAGGGCCTTGACCTGACCTCGTCACTACTCGACCGAGGTTAAGCTTGGCACTTACTAGGTACCATTGTGGTGTACTCATGCCCTTTCGTGCACATATTTTCGTGTGCATATCCAGGTGCGAGCTATCAACCTAGGGGTTAGTGCATGCTGCTGATTCTATGAGAGTTCAAGGTACTTCTGCTTGCGTCCGCATATCCTCGGAGTCCCCTTCTACTCCCTCGCCTAGAGATTTTCCTTATTATCTTCGGACTTTTGTATTGAGCTACATAGATTATAGCAGATTGTGATTTAGTGATATTCCGGGTCTTGGAAAATTATTTTGTATATGCCGAGTGGTACTACTTTTGGTTATTCATAATATGATGTTTATCTTTAAAATGATGTGTTTTCTTTACATTTTTAATAATATTAGGCTTACCTAGTCGTAAAGACTACGTGCCATCACGATACCTTACAGAGGGTTAATTCGGGTCGTAACAAGTTGGTATTAGAGCACTAGGTTCATAGGAGTCGCGAGTCACAAGCCAATTTATTAGAGTCTCGCGGATCGGTGCGGAGACGTCCGTACTTATCTTCGGTAGGCTATGTAATTGTTAAGAACAATCATATTTCTTTGATTTCCTTGTCGTGCGAGTTCTTGACATCAAAAATTCTAAAATTCTATTCCATTCTTTCTCACATATGGTGAGGACCCGTACTGGGAGGACCGACGATCAGGCACCCGAGCCCCCTGCCATAGCCGCCAGAGGCCGGGGTCGGGGTAGAGGACGACCATGCGGTGCAGCCCGAGCACCTGTGAGAGTTGCGTCAGATGAGCCCCCAGCAGCTCCAGCTGGAGGGCCAGCACCGGAGATCCCTATTGCTACTCCAACCTCCAGGGGACTTTAGCTTAGTTCATGAGCATGTTCAGCACTCTCGCTCAGGCTGGACTATTTTCGATAGCTCCCGCTACATCTCAGGCCGGGGGAGGGGCACAGACTCCCGCAGACCGCACTCCTGAGCAGAGGGTCCAGGTTGATCAGGACCCAGAGTATATTCCTATGCCCCCAGTGGCTTCGGTTCAGTATGAGACCAGGGTAGCTGCTTCTGAGGCAGAGCAGCTCAGACTTGAGAGGTACAAGAAGTACCACCCACC
>AWOL01S0013686.1:0-15180 GCA_000715115.1 Nicotiana otophora
AAACGAATAACAGTAAAGAATCAAAATTCCACAAGAATCCAGAATCTCAATGCGTCAAAGTTCCCAAGAGCTTCGAAAGAACTCCGACAATGCTCGCACCACGAGAAGGTTGAGTAACAAGGTCTTAGTGGTCTTGGCTTTCAGCCGGTCAAGACAGAATATAGAGAATAGCAAAAGCCCCCAATATTAGTGAAGAATATGTCGATTCCAAAAATCTGTCTCAAAGGGGAATGGGGAGGGGTTTATATAGCAGTAAAATTGAACGACCACACAAGGAAACGGAGTAATTCAAACAACAAATAAGAAAATAAAGCATGCAAAATCATTTCAAAGTCAATTTAGGAGAGAAATCGGGTAAACCCTAGTTTTTTTGGGAAAGTGTAAATCAACAAAGATCTAAATGAAATCGGACTCACATAATATGGTATTGAACGTATGTAGACGAAATAATGCTCAAAATCAAAGATTCGAACCACTTTGGTTCGATTTCAGGAGGTATTGCTTGCCATGTTTAGGCAAGCACCTAGGTAACACCACAAACGGACAACCAGTACCAAAAGGTTTCAAATATAGCAAGAGAATAGTAGTCGAATTCTATTATCAGTGGGATTAGGAGAGGGATTAAGGGGAGGCGGCTAGGGTTTAGTGAAGAGGAGATGAGTGACAGAAGGAATAGAGGAGGCTATCTTTTGGAAATGGGGTTAGGGTTAGGTTTTGGGGGTACAAGGAAAAGGAGTGGGGTGTTGTGGGCAGTTGATCGTTTTTGATTAACGGTTGACAATTAAAATGAGCTGGGTCAGATTTTGAACTGGGCAGGGTTGCTTGGGGTTGGGCTTGAGGATTGGGCCATGGATTTGGGCATGTCTGGTCCGAAAAAAAAACTCAAAAATTGGGCCAGCTTTTAAATAAGAGATTAAAAAGGAAATAATTTAATAAAATAGTTAACTAAACATATAAAGAATGCTATTTATGCAAATTAATACTTTAAACAATGGTAGTAGATTATAAAAAATATAAAAATATTATTTTGACCCTGAATAAAATGACAAATGCAATAAAAATATGAAATATAGGCTATCATTGCAAGATTCTGCAAATAACCTAAGAATACCAATATAATTATATAAAATAAAGTAAAAATATTTGAAACATGTATTATGGATGCAAATAATAATTTTAGATGGTTAGATCATCACAAGAATAATTTAAAGAAATAATTACTAAATATTTAAATAATTTAAATGTAAGAAAATTAATTTAAAAGCTCTAAAATTTATGAAACATTATAGAAAATGCTTGTATAGATTTGTAAACTTAATAATGATGCAAAAATGCTATTTTGAAAGTATATATATATATTTTGAAAAAATATGAGGGCAAAATTGGGTATCAACAGTAGTTGTGTAGTATTTTAGTTGCTTAATTTATTTTTTTAAAATGTCGAAAATAAGATGAAAAAACAAATCGAAAAAGGTAGAATAATTGAAATTTTCCCGACGATGAATCTCCTAGACAGTTTTCTTAAGAGATTTAAATCTAAACAAAAATCCAAAAATATGTCTTTTAGTTTTCTTTAGGTAGTAATAATCCCATGTGGTTTTTCTTTGTGCCTCGGTTCTTTTCCATGGGATATAGTTTAAACCGGGTAATAGTTTTTCCTTTTATTTTTTTAATTTTTAGAGTAGATTAGAAATTAGGGAATAAATGGAGGAAGAAAGATGAGATTCCTAGGCGCTCTTGACTTGTTTGATAGTAGCATATTTAGGCTTTGGGATGCGTAGTATCTTCCCTATGTGCTAAAAGTGCTTATGGTGCCTTGGTAATTTGGATAGCATGTTTTGTGATGCATATGTCTTATTTTCTTGACTTATGTTCACTTTGTGCGTAATGCTTAATATCTTGTGGCTCCATGAAAACTTGCATTAGTGTCACGCCCCAACCCCGGGGAGCGTGACCGGCGCTCAACCGTGTGAACCCGGTCGAGCAAACCTATTAAACCTTTCCTACCCGACTCATTCATAATCCAAAAAGGGATCACATCACCATTTGTAAAACAGGGGGGATCAGTTATATAAATATATAAACGTTGCTAGTTCATTTTTCTTTATATACATTATGCCATAGTTGAGTTCCCAAAATACAACTCGATCCAACGACCACCCCAACCTATATACATGACCCACATAAACGTCTACGGAGCCTCTAAGATCACAAAAGAGCAACATGACAATGCCGGCAATAAGGCCCCGGCTATACCTCAAAATATGAAAACTTATACCAAAGAAGGACTACATGACCCCCGGGAGAAATGGGGCTCACCAAGACTGTTGTGAGGAGAGAAGTAGAGCACCACCTATCTGCGATGGAACCACCTACATCCATTCAAAGATGTAGCGCCCCCGACAAAAGGGACGTTGGTACTGTCGAATAGTACTAGTATGTAAGGCAAACATCAATCTTAGTAGAATGAACAATGAAAAAAAGAGAAGACAGTCCTAATAATCAATAATAATTTCATAGAAATACAAAGAAAACACCAAGTAAGGGTCACATAGTTTCCAATTCAATCTTTCCATCGTTTTAGATTAATAATCTTTAGTGCCAAGGCCACAACTCACAATGCCACCGTATTTTTACATGGAGTCCGGTCTCGGCCCGACCGGCTAAGCCATCTCAAGTGAGACATTTCTATATCCACAATGTAAATCAATAATTCCAACACAAATGCCACCATGTGTACAGCATGGCGTCCGATCTCGGCCCGATCGGCTAAGCCATCTCACTTGAGACATAACCTTTTTCAATTGTTCACTAAATTCACATTTCATTCCCATCTTTCGTTACATGGCACAAACAACCTCATTTATTAAGTATTTCTTGGCACTTGGGAATATTTTACAATTCAAGTCTTTCCCTTTTTATTCGTTCAAATAACATCTTCATTCATATCGATAAGTACCATCACATAAGGCATTTTACACATAAGGGAAGAAGATTGAAAAATAATAATTACATTCTCAAATAGCATGATGACATGGTAATCATCTAAAACAATTAGGGAACATGAATCTTTCGATACAACACACTTAGGCAAACAATTCTAGTATGATCAAGTTGGAACTTACACCCATTATTCGGACACCGGAAGTTCGATTCTAGGAAGAAGAGAGTGAGCCATACATACCTCAATTTTGCTTCTTTGGACTCTACAATTATCTGGAACCCTTAGCAACCTCAATCTATTTTAGCAATATACAAATTGAACCCAAAATTTAGAAAACGTTCATGGTTCTATCTCACTTTCTTTCCCCACACTCTTTATCACACATGCATGCAAGATAAACCACCCTCATACTTATGAAGTATCACACTAGTACCCCATTATAGATATGTTTGAAATTCAGAGCTGGGGTGATGAAGTCTTACCCTTTTGGATGAAGAATTGGTGCTCTACTTGAATATTTCCAAAGCTTCAAGTGATGATTGAAGATCAATTTGATGGAAACTTAGACCCTCCCTCTTGAACCCTCTCTCTCTCTCACTCTAGAAACATCAGAAAATGAGCTCAAAATAGACCTAAGGGGTATTTTAACGGAATGGGGGTCGGGTTTTAAATTAAGAAAAATGGTGCCCCGACACAGGTCTGCGGTCGCATATGCGACCGTATAATGGTTATGCGGTCCGCAAAGTGACCGCAGAAATGGCCCTCAGGGGCCTAAACTTACGGCCCAGGTATGCGACCAGATGCTTTCTACTAAAGCAACGTAGGAATCCAACTTGGCACCACGAAACCCCGAGTTTTTGATTAAAATTTTTACGGGTCTGACAATTAGTTTGAGAGTTAGAATAAAATCGTCCTTAGTGAGTCATGTGCCATGTGTGGTGAGAGTTTTGTATAGTCTATGTTATTATACTTTTGTCTAGAACTTGCCCGGTATGTGAGTCGAAGCGAAATTTTAGGTGATACTCAGTTTGAAAAATGATTTTAGACTATCTTTGTTTTTTTTGGGTTTAATGCTTATCACAAATAAAATATATCCCTAGTTAACCATTTTGAGCTTATAGACTTTTATTTGGCACCCACATTACAAGCCTAAACCTCTTTTATTCTAAATTGACATTGTTTTGATCGTTTTACCTCTTAAAGCACTTTAATTGTGAGATGAGTGCTAAAAGGAGTAAGAAGGGACTAAGTGTAGGGTGACTTTTGAGTGGAACCAGTAAAAGAAAGAAAGGTGCATTTGTTTTGTAAAAGAATGCACCACTAGTGGAAATTGCAAAAGAGAAAAAGATAAAAAAAAAATTAGATAAATAAATTGATATTTTGTTCTTGCTAGTGGGAATGAATTAAAATAATGCTTAAAGAAAGAGGGAACATTGTTAGGAATGATTTTAGTTGTGAAATTAAAATTGCGATTGAAGAATTTGCGCTTATTGTTGATTATGTGATGTGTTAAAGTGCTTAGGAGGGTTAGCCACTACTCCTAAATATATCCTTCCCGTCCCTTAGCCCACATTACAACCATAAAAAAGTCCTAATTGATTTTAGACTGAGTGAACCTACATTAGTAGAGATTTACATTAAGGGCAAGCATGTGGTGCCAATTGCATGCATGTGACTTCTTTGGTGAGAGTGAGAGATTTTTTATTATATATATGAGTCCTTAAAATATATTTGAGCATTTGATTTGAATATATAGATTCAACTTACTCTCTTGTTCTTGTTGTAAGGGCACATGGTTTCACAAGGGATAGGTAACGTTATTAGAATTCTCTCTATGATGTTGGGTGATCAAGCCATGAGTGCATTGTGACATTAAGATGGTTTTTGAGGCTAGGATTGTTAGGAGCATGTTGTCTTTGTTGTGAATGTTTTGAAGTATGGCATAAGAAAAGGGAAGTGTATGTGATTGCATATGCTAGAGTTTAATTGTTGCTATCAACCATGGTCATTGGTGTAGTGTGCTTCAAATGTGGTAAATATAAAGTGTGGGATTGGCTCGAGGACGAGTAACGTTTAAGTGTGTGGCAGTGATGTTTGGCTATAATTTTATATTTTTAGTGCATTACTTACCTTATATTTTGGTGTTTTAATGCTAAATTGTACTATAATTGTACTTAATTGAGTTTATTTTATGTGTAGGTACTTTGGAGATGGAATTTTGGAGCAAAATACACAAAACAATTGGAGAAGATGTAATTATTGAAGCATTAACGAAAAATATCAAGGGAGAACTTACCTGGAAAAGCAGCACCTTTGGTTCTGATATTAAGAAGCTTGGAAAGAAAAGTTAGGTAGCCTAACACTACAAGGAATAAAGAGCCAAGCAACGAATTTGATTTGAAGAAGTAGCTGGGCGACATGAGTCTCTCATCTCGCGTTTGAGCTCGTGAGGCGCGGCCTAACGCGAGGTGTGTCGCGTGGCAACGCGAGGGTCCAGTTTCGAGCTTATTTTGTCTCTTTTTTGGTTTTGGACTTGGTTATTTCGTCTAGGATTTTCCTTACACATATAAATAGTCATTAAACACCATTTTTAGAGGAGAGACCGATTTTGAGAGACATTAGACGGAGGGAGAGCACGGAGCCGCCGTGGAGGCCGGAATTCATCAGATTCCATCTTTCTTCCATCAAACTTAGTAATCTTTATTTTTTCTTGATGATTTGTTGTTTTGCTTCCATATCTATATGGAGCTAAACTTCACATTCTAGGATTGTGGTTGTCATGAATATTGAAGTTTATTAATTATATTACCGCTAATTCGAGTTATCATCTTTGGTTGTTTCTCTAATTCTGTGCATAATTGCTTAATTGTTTGGCCAATAGTTGAGTTCTATTTACTATCTATGCTATGCTTGGGAAAGTCGTGCTTAGATTAGAGTAGAATTAGAGAGAGTTTGTTTCTGAACCCGTGGCTCGGGGAAAGATTTCGCGGTTAGGATAGGAATATACCTAACAGTCTTGCTTAGTTGAATACCATATTATATTCGTTCATGATAGATTCAAGACAATAAGAATATAGAGTTGATATATTATGGATAGACGGATAGTATTTAATATCATACGCGAAATTTAAATATAATAACTATTTCTAAAAGTTTAGTTAAAATTATTGAATTGGATGGTATATAGTGTTCAATCTCGAGAAAGTTCACTCGTTAAGGATATTCAAGTAGTAGATATTTAAGAGCTAAGTAGTTAAATATTTTGAAAATTTTCCTTAATACTTGAGAATATTGATTAAAAATTAAAATTATTTACAGGGATATTCTATGAAAATATCAGTTAAAATATTACTATAATATTAGAATATTCTTCTTTCATAACAGTTCTAATTGCAATGTTGGGCCCGTGCGACAGCACGGGCTTTACTTCCGCTAGTTTTCCTAGACACGTCTTACATTGATACTGTAAAAATTGCATGGGGCGCCCTATTTGGTCGCCCCTTTTTAACTTATACCCGTTTCGGTTTTCCGTTTGCATCCGTACTCATTTTTTTGTTAAAAGCGTTTTAAAAAGACGATTTTGCCCTTCTTTAATAAAAGACTATTGATAAACTGCAGGACAAAAACTTAAGCATGTTTAGGCTGAAGTTTTAGCAAATAAACTAAAAAACTTCAGCTTGTTTCGACTGAAGTTTCGGATAAAACTCAGGACAAAACTGTAGACTGCGTTACAAAACTTCAGTATGTTTTGGTATGAAATTTTAGCAAATGAACTAAATAACTTCAGCATACATTAGCAAAAACTCTTTAGAAAATTACATACTGCAAGACAAACTTAAGCATGTTTAGTCTGAAGTTTTAGTAAATGAACTAAAACACTTCAGCATGTTTTGTCGGAAATTTTAGCAAATGAACTATATAACTTCAGCATGCATTAGCAAAAACTCATTAGAAAATTACATACTACAAGACAAAAATTTAAGCATGTTTAGTCTGAAGTTTTAGCAAATGAACTAAAAAACCTAAGCAAGTTTAGTCTGAAGTTTTAGCAAATGAACTAAATAACTTAAGCATGTTTAGTGTGAAATTTTAGCAAATGAACTAAATAACTTAAGCATGTTTAGTCTGAAGTTTTAGAAATGAACTACATAACCTAAGCATGTTTAGTCTGAAGTTTTACAAATGAACTACATAACCTAAGCATGTTTAGTCTGAAGTTTTAGCAAATGAACTAAATAACTTCAGCATGTTTAGACTGAAGTTTTAGCAAATGAACTAAAAAACTTAAGCATGTTTAGTCTGAAGTTTTAGCAAATGAACTAAAAAACTTAAGCATGTTTAGTCTGAAGTTTTAGCAAATGAACTAAAAAACTTAAGCATGTTTAGTCTGAAGTTTTAGCAAATGAACTAAAAAACTTAAGCATGTTTAGTCTGAAGTTTTAGCAAATGAACTAAAAAACTTAAGCATGTTTAGTCTGAAGTTTTAGCAAATGAACTAAAAAACTTAAGCATGTTTAGTCTGAAGTTTTAGCAAATGAACTAAAAAACTTAAGCATGTTTAGTCTGAAGTTTTAGCAAATGAACTAAAAAACTTAAGCATGTTTAGTCTGAAGTTTTAGCAAATGAACTAAAAAACTTAAGCATGTTTAGTCTGAAGTTTTAGCAAATGAACTAAAAAACTTAAGCATGTTTAGTCTGAAGTTTTAGCAAATGAACTAAAAAACTTAAGCATGTTTAGTCTGAAGTTTTAGCAAATGAACTAAAAAACTTAAGCATGTTTAGTCTGAAGTTTTAGCAAATGAACTAAAAAACTTAAGCATGTTTAGTCTGAAGTTTTAGCAAATGAACTAAAAAACTTAAGCATGTTTAGTCTGAAGTTTTAGCAAATGAACTAAAAAACTTAAGCATGTTTAGTCTGAAGTTTTAGCAAATGAACTAAAAAACTTAAGCATGTTTAGTCTGAAGTTTTAGCAAATGAACTAAAAAACTTAAGCATGTTTAGTCTGAAGTTTTAGCAAATGAACTAAATAACTTAAGCATGTTTAGTCTGAAGTTTTAGCAAATGAACTAAATAACTTCAGCATGTTTAGTCTGAAGTTTTAGCAAATGAACTAAATAACTTCAGCATGTTTAAACTAAAGTTTCGAATAAAATTCATGACAAAACTGTAGACTGCAGGATAAATAACTTCAGCATGCATTACCATGAAATTTTAGCTTCAATGTGAAACAATTTCATGCTATATTAGCATGAAGTTTTAGCTTCAACATGAAATAACTTCATGCTACATTAGCATGAAGTTTTAGCTTTAAGGTGAAACAACTTCATGCAAGTGTGATTCTGAAAATGAATCTGGACAAGTTTCTAATTTTTTTATAAAGTTGCTGAGAGGAGAGGAGGATATCGTTTTATATCTTTTGTCAGGGGTGTAATTGTCATATTATTACGGATGTTTTGTGAGATGGCTACCAAATCAATAATTTTAAAAAATAGGGTACAGGTTAAAAGGCGGCAAAAATATAAGGTACGGCTTCAAATCCTTCATTGATACTTCGGCGTAACGAAAAATAAACAAAAGGTTTCATCACATTGATGTCTCAGACATATGGGTAGATATAGTTATTGTTTAGCTAATAATTACTGAAAAGAGGAAAGGGATTTCTTGATAGCTTCTGAGAATGGAGGTAACTATAACCAATTTAACTTCATTGTACCTAAAGATGTGACAAGACCGCACGTTAGGATTGCAAGGTTATACAAGGGGAAGCTCTAACTACTCAAACATAGACTAATAATCCAGGTGAAGTTAAAGAACTGAGCAAAAAAGGAGAAGAGTCACATGCAATGGAATCCGATTATGTATTAACTGGAGCAAGCCAAATAACATTTCCGGACAAGCTATCGAATGGAAATGACAACCTGCACTAAAAATGTAGCAAACAGTTTTCCTAAGTGTGTCTAAAGGCCTAGGACCTCGACCGTGAAAATCATGGTGGTAGAATAGGAAGATGCCATAAGCTAGTGAAGCAAAAGAATAGCTACACAGAACGAAGCTACCAAAAGCTGAAGATATGGAGAACCCTTCGAAGGGAGACGAGAAAGCTAATAGTAAAATCCAAGGTAATTAAGCCTCAGATGCCCTATACTGATAGTTACGCAGAAAGGGAAGAAAGAAATGTACAAACAAACATGACTAAGAGACAAGATGGGTAAATACTTACTTGAGGTTGAAGTGTACTAAAGAACATCCCTAACAAGTTTTGGTAAGAGATAGTCAGATCATAGAGAGAATGATGGCCTGTTTTGATCAACTGCTCCAACCACACGAATTATTTTATAGATATCCTTACTTTCTACAGTGCACAAACTTCTGTTGTCGAATTAGATCTGCAGAAGTAAAAGATGCCATGAAAATATGAAGGTTAGAAAGGCACCTTTAATATAGTATTCCATGTATTAAGGAGTGAAAGAAGCCAAACGAGTAGAGTGCAAAACGGTAACCAGAAAGCCACGATATACCTAGCAATAGAATTCTGAAACCAGGCTTTCGATATTAAAGTGACAAAATAACTATGTGGGAGAATGTGAGTATATTGTCTCAGCAAAAAGTCATCTACTCTTCGACTCATCTACCAAGAAATAACTCTTAATACATTACCGCTATTGTTGTACAAGAAATACACAATTGCACCCTTCCTTCGAATGTAACAGCTACATCATTTTTGCTACTGTGAGAGCTAGGGGTGATATTTCACAGCTAGAACTATGGACTTATGGCGAATTAAAGTGTGAACTCATTGAAATAAATTCTCTATCTTTCTATGCTAACACTTCTACAACAAAATGGGCCTCAAATCTTTTGTCAGAGTATCTTTTTACAATCAAAGCCATAATCATCTATATATGGTTGGTCACTACTAGTTATACGATAAATAAACGGGTAATGTCCCTATTAGTATCGTATGTCTTGACTATGAAGTAACTCAACCACAGCACCAACTACACCCTTTCCCTCGACCGAAATGTCAAAGCCGGGCTCTTCGATTTTCCTTTTTAAGATTTTATCCAGTTCCCCTCGCAGTTTCTGCAAAATTTGATTGCACGAGGAAATAAGTTTATTTTTGAAATAATAAAAAATGTACACCGCAAAGATGAAAATGTTGCACCAACCAGGTGTCAAACCTTTATCAAATCCAACACACTTTTTGATGCAGAAAAGTGAAGATAGCCTCCTAGCATTTCAATGCCCTCTCCACTTTTGCTTGGACTGAGATTACCCCCAAACATAAGGAGAGCATAATCTGATATGTTTGTTGAATCTCTGATATAAATGCTTGTAGTCTTGACTTTCTCACTGTAAACCAAGTATGGAAGAGGGAAAAGATGAACACCAGCATTAACAGACGCAGGGTGAATATCAACTTTTCCAACTTCTTTCGTGTAAAATGCAGTACGCTTTCCTCTTCTTTTACACTGCACAACATTTGGGTAGAGACCCGCACAAAGGATAGCGCATACCATCTCTAAATCATTGCTATACTCATTGTATGCCTGCAAAATCAGATCACTATCTTTCAATCTTGCTAATGAATGGGTGCAGTACTGCTATATGGACTTAAATCAGGAGCTAAATCTTATTTGCTTCTTCCACATCATGATATATATGCTTTCTGTATTTGTGTTCCCACTCTCCCTCCCAAGGGCCACCCATATGAATAGTACCCCCTACGAATAATAAACATTTATGACAAGACATGGTTAAACCAGACTGAAACAGCATTAGAGCAGAGATATCTTCAAGGAGAAGAAATTTGGAGACATCACCTTAGCTCCTCGTGATTTATCCACAAAACCGATATCTGACAGTAGGTCTACAAACTGATTTCTCATGTCTTCCAACATCTGCAATGTTACAGGAGACAAAAAATTTTCCCAACAGAATGCTCTTTCTTTTCTATAATGTTTAGCATCTTTCCATCCTTCAAATGCTTTAAGAAGTGCAATATGGTCACTGCATCAAAGAGAATAGTGTTTTCACATGAATAAAGAAATATTTCATTTCACAAAATGATGCCATTCTTGGAAGCCAGAGTCATATAAACCATTTTTTCGGGTTTAACCTGCAAGAATCACCAGCAAATGATCTTTTGGCAGCATCTGCTTCCTCTTTCCTGTTTATTGGAAGGACAAAAGGATCACGGTGTGCAAGAGCAGCAGCAATAGTCAGTGCAGGGTTTAGACATTGGAAGATGGACCCCATCAGAAGCATCTTTCCAATATTTGGGTCCAGAGGTAGAGTGCAAAGATGGCGACCTGTAAAGCAACATTCAAAGTAAACGCTCCCATCTGGAAAATACAGAGAAAGATAGATGCAGTATACAGCAGTATACAAACCAAGAGGAGTAAGCTCTTCTGTATCATCCAGAGCTCCAATAGTTTTGAGAAGTTCAATGGCATTGTGGACAGAGAGAGGATCTGGAGGTTGAAGTGCCTTGGCCAGAAAGGATTCAATAGCGCCAAACTGCAAGCTCTTAATTTGGAGACAAAGCTCCTGTAATGGTGTTCGAAGAATCTCAGGTAGTTGATATTGAGGCATTGCATCATATATTAGTTTCGGATACAACCTATAACAAACTCCAGGTTGCACACGGCCTGCACGACCACGTCTCTGCAGAAAATAAAAATTCTCCAGTAAGGCAGAAAATTAAGCCAAATGAAATTGAAAGAATTGGGATGGCAATGTGCTCCAAATATATCAATCTAAATTCATTCTGCACTTATAATTACCTGATGTGCCGAGGCCTTTGAAATCCATGATGGTAATAAACAAGCTAGCTTGTTAAGAGCATCATAACTAGTCTCTTTCGCCTTGCCACAGTCTATGACGTACACGACATCATCTATAGTTATACTGCTCTCGGCTATGTTGGTTGCAAGCACAATTTTCCTGCATGATCAGACCAAAGATGTTAATTTGCGAAAAAAAATACTCTGACTGATTCATCATAAATTGGCTAATTTACATTGGCTGCCAGCCTACCGCAACCCGCCTTTATCCGAACTTGGGGCCGGCATGGTGGAATTACTTGAGGTCCCACGGTGTATGGTATTTGTTGATGACATTGTGCTCATTGACTGCAAGGGTGTGAACCAAAAGCTTAAACTATGGAGGAGCACTCTAGAGTATGAGGGTTTTCGATAAGTAGAAGTAAGAGTGAATATATGCTTGTATTCCGGGAGAATGGAATAATAGCTGAAGATATTACACAGAGAATCAAATGCGGATGATTGAAATGGAGAAGCGCTACCAGGGTGTGATAGGAGGATGCCTACAAAGTGAAAGATAAGTTCTATAAAACAATTTATAAACTTATATGACCAGCAATGTTATATGAGAATGAATGTTGAGCTGCTAAAGTCCAACATATCCACAAGATGAAATTCACAGAGATATAGATGCTAAGATAGATGTGCGGTCATATAGGTTAGAAAAGATTAAAAATGACCACAATCGTCAGAAGGTGCATGTAGCACAATTGAAGATAAAATGAGAGGTCGCTTGAGATGGCTTGGTCATGTCCTATGTTGACCTCCAGATGAACGGGGCAATAGGTGCAAAACCATGATAAGCGAAGGTGTTAAAAAGAAATGTAGATATGAAACCGCATGATAGATGTCTCGAAATGCCTATAATCTCTTGGAATCAATAAAGACTTAACGAAAGATTTGGCACAATGGAAGAAAAAGATTTATAATGGGATATACCAATTAGTTGGGAACAAATTTTAGTGATGTTTTTTTTAAAAAAAAATTATATTTTAGTGATGTTAATACTTATACTTTAGTTCCTATGTTTTATAGGAGTCTTTTAGCTCTATTAGAGATTCTTATGCCAATAGAATATATAGAGAATTTCTAGTATTCTTCATTTAAATTCATTTAATTAATATTAGCTTGAGATGAATTTAATTAGGGAACATGGTCAGTGAGGATTCATATAGCCGACCCCAACTTGTTTAGAATTGAGGCATAGTTATACTGACTAATGAACTATTAGGTTAAACTATTATTCTTAGCAGCTCTTTAACTACAGCTGAAATATGAGTTCTTTGATTCAAATGAAGCAAGGATCGTCCTGATGTATTAGATTATGCAAGTGACATTGGAAGTCCACCATCAGGTTACAAGAAATAAAAGAAAAAGTAATGCTACACCTGAAATATCGAATGCTTGAGTAATGGTACTATTGCTAAAAGGTAGTTTTAGCTAAAAGATTAAAGTATGCGAATTCTTGGACATCCACCTTTGCTCAACAAAGAACGCACCTCATGTTAGCAGATGGGCGATCAAATATTTCTCGTTGATTTATTGTTGGCATTGAACCATGAAGAGGGAGGATCAAAAACTTCCTGGTGTCTCCAAGGAAGTTGTTAGCCTTAATTTTATCAAGCAGCTTAGAAATGTCATCCCAACCAGTCAGGAATACAAGAATTGCACCTTCACCTTCACAACGACAAATATACTCAATCGTTGCTTCCACCTACTCAAAGATGAAAGGAATAAAAAAATTTAAAGTTAGGAAACACGAAAACCTGTGCAACCAATGCAATAAATGTGTCTTCGATAAGACCCCACGGTCAATAAGGAGCTATAAATCAAAATGATCTGCCTGAACAAAACTCCTTTCATCTGTGAACATGTAAAGTACGTACAAGACTCAAATCAAGCAGCGAACCAGACCATGCTTCAAGAGATTGTCTTGTAGTCATGTTGTAGCCTTTAAAATGGGAACCAATGTCCACATCCTACAAAACAGACATCTTCAATAAGCGCCTCCTTGGTAAAAGAATAAACATATCATGTAAAGGAGCAATTGTCGTTTTCAAATGCAGTTACAATAAATAACTCACTAACTAGTCACACATTTCGCTTGAAACGATCAGATAACGAAAGGATGAAGAACATACAAGTTCTGACACAACACAATTTTCACAGTACAGAATCAAATTAATGGCTCAAACCTAATTAATTTGTTCTTAGAATTGGCTAGTCAGTACAAGAATCCCCCCCCCCCCCCCCCCAAAAAACCTGAACCTTCTAATTTAAAAGGGAGAACCACCTGACACACAGCCTCACATCCCCCAAACAGCAATTTTCTATTAGGAGGGCAATCTTTATAGAAATTAAGTTCAATAAAAGCAGCTTCTAACTGGCTAAGAGATACCAGCATTTTACTCAAGTCACGAGGCCATTCAAGGCATCCATAGTGTGAGAAGGCACGGGAGAAGATATGTTATTGATATTGGATGATAAATACAATACAAGAGGTCCCTATTTATAGCTATACGCTACAAGGAGATATTACTCATCTTCCAATGTGGGACAAGACTACACTATACATATCTGTAAACTAACACTCCCTCTCAAGCCGGTGCATACACATCATATGTACCGAGCTTGTTACACATGTAACTAATACGAGAACCAGTAAGAGACTTAGTGAAAATATCTGCTAGTTGATCATTCGACTTTACAAACTTTGTAACAATATCTCCTGAAAGTATTTTTTCTCTGACAAAGTGACAGTCGATCTCAATGTGTTTAGTCCTCTCATGGAACACCGGATTTGACGCAATATGAAGAGCAGCTTGGTTATCACACACTAGTTCCATCTTGCTGATTTCTCCGAACTTTAACTCCTTGAGCAACTGCTTGACCCAAACTAACTCACACGTCGCCATAGCCATGGCCCGATATTCGGCTTCGGCGCTAGATCGAGCAACTACATTCTGTTTCTTGCTCTTCCACGAGACCAAATTACCTCCTACTAGAACACAATATCCAGACGTAGAACGTCTATCAAAAGGTGATCCTGCCCAATCAGCATCTGTGTACCCAACAATCTGCTCGTGGCCTCGATCCTCGAATAGTAATCCTTTGCCTGGAGCTGACTTTATATACCGAAGAATGCGAACAACTGCATCCCAGTGACTATCACAGGGAGAATCCATAAACTGACTTACAACACTCACCGGAAAAGAAATGTCAGGTCTAGTCACTGTGAGGTAATTCAATTTGCCAGCCAACCTCCTATATCTCGTAGGGTCTCTAAGAGGCTCCCTCTGTCCAGGCAGAAGCTTAGCATTCGGATCCATAGGAAAGTCAATAGGTCAGCAACCCATCATTCCAGTCTCTTCGAGAATGTCTAAGGCATACTTCCGCTGTGAAATAACAAT
>AWOL01S0013689.1:19526-34831 GCA_000715115.1 Nicotiana otophora
TTCAAAGTCAATTTTAGAACAGTTGAATCAAAGCTCATTTCATAATCTTTCTCACATCATTTCATTTCATTGGCACCATTGGCCATAAGTATAACTTTCAGTCTTGGCACGTTGGCCACACTTTATGTCCCCAAGTCACTTATTTCACTTCCAACCATCTTTATAGATTATCAACAATAAGACATTTCTAATCAATACTTTAGGTACACATATGAGCAATTAAGAGTCTTAAGCATATTGAGTTTTCTCACACAATTTGGCATCATAAACTTCATTTGAATTACAACCCAAAGACATATCATTTTAATACACATATCATTCTTGAACACATTCCCGAAAGATAACATAATGTGATAGGAACATTCGGAACACGTTTTGAATATATAATTCTCAACACTTTGCTTATTTGGGACAATCGAATTTATTGGGAACAACCCGGAACATAGAATAAGGAACTTGAGACGACCATACTTGAAACTTACGGGAACATCATTGAATTCAATTCTAAGAGAGTAGTTTAGCCAACATACCTCACTTTGAGATTTCCTTTAATTATTACAACATTTCGAAAATTCTAGAAATCCCAATCTATTTTGAGACATAACAAAATTGAACACGAATTAGGAAGATATTCATGGTTTCAGCTCATTTGAGCATTTTATCAAACATTAGGTGTGCAAATTTGGCTACAAGGTTCTTCTACGAGATTTCCTTCATTCCACAACCCAATCTTTACTTATTTGAGCTCAATAATATTCCCACAAACCTTATTAGTACAAGCATATATACATAATACTATCACACCCAAGAATCATACTCCCAATCACCAATCGCTTACCCCAAACTCAAAATTGAAGAATAGGGGTGTGAATCTTACCTCTTAGATGAAGATCTTGTGATTAGCTTCCTTGATTCGTGAAGATTGGTATAGGATTGGATGATTAGAATGTTTGGTTCCCTCTTCTCTCTATAAAATTCTCTTACTTCTCTCTAAAATCCTCAGAAAACACCCCGAAATAAGCCCCAAAGGCTACTTATCAAAATGGGGCCAGGTTATGAAAATAGAAAAATTAACCCTCCGAAATCAGGTCTGCGGTCGAATAATGGATCCCAGAATGGGTGTGCGGATCGCACAATGCACCACATAATCAATGCTCAAAACCGAGCTGCGCTGGCCAGGTCTGCGACTAGTTTTGTGGTCGCATAACTTCTTTTGCGATTGCATAACCTCTTTTGCGATCGCATAACCACTTTTGCGATCGCAGAATTGGCCGCAGAATCACCTTATGCCGGCCTTTGGTAATTTGGTCATAACTTCTTGTAGGAGTATTCAAATGACAAGCGCTTTGAAGAATTAGAAACTAGACACAAAGATCTTTCCTTTGATAAGTAATACACCATATAACATATCATATCATGACAGTTATGCTCATTTGAATTTAGGTCTTATGCTAACTCACTTGAAACTTTATCCCATCATATAAGTCTCAACTTGACCTAGCTTTGGGCCTCTTCTTAGACCATAAACCATTCTTAATGCACCTCATACATATATTATCATGATCAATTGATATCATTCATATAATATTCCTGGTCTGCACACAAAATAATATAATTAGCGCACATTAACTTTCTTAATGGCGCTTAAGTACTTCAAAAAATTTTGGGGTGTTACATTGACTCTTATTAATCCCTTTAGGATTAATACTAAATGAAAAAGGCTTCATTGTGATCATTAGTCTGTTTACTGCATTGGGACTTACATTGTGTTTACTACATCCTTATTTACAATATTTGTTACTGTCTTATTGGGCCTCATATTGGCTCTATCAATGTCACGACCTAGAACTAGAATAGGTCGTGATGGCAATCCCACACGTGATCCTCCACTTTAATTATTCCTTTTTAATTTTTAAAAACAGAAGTTTCCTTAAAAACACCGAATAAAAGTAAAATCTCATACAACTGTACCTACTTCTTTCTCAAAAATATCAAGTATGAATAATACATAAACCACAGTGACAGTAATTATAAGTACAATAATGTATAAAGGCTAGAAGCCCCTAAAACCTGGTGCCACAAATGCATGAGCAATCTAGCGAATATACATACTACTACAACTACTGTTCGAAGTAAAATAGACAGGAACAATAAACAAGGTAGAAGGAAACTCTGGTGCTGTGGATCGAAGCAAGGCAATAAGCTCACCACTAAGTCTTTGTGGAAGTGCGTCTGCACGCCCGTGTGACCACATGAAGTACCTATCTTAGTACCTGCACATTCAGTGTAGAATTGTAGTGTGAGTACGTAAAACAACTCGTACCTAGTAAGTATCTAGTCTAACCTTGAAGAAGTAGTACGAGGGGTCGACTTGACACTTTCTAGTGGTCAAACAATAATAAAATACCTAAAGTAGACATGGAGGATGTACAAGTAGCAACAAAACAGACAAAATATTAATAGTAATTTTCCAACGTGGATCTATAACAAATCATTATAATGTCATAACTGGCCTTGAAGGCACGAACTCAGCTATTACCAAAAACCATATCTGATCTCAAGTATTAAGCATGAGTTTTGCGANGCCCGATCCTATAGGAAATGTGATACTCAATACTGTCGATGTGAACGACCTGATCCTATAAGAATAATGTTACCATACTGCAGTGGTGAACGGCCCGATCTCGTAAAAGTAATTTACAACAGTGTCGAGGCGAAGAGCCCGATCCCATATAAGTAGAGAAACTACCTCACTCGCAGAACTACATGTGAGTCGAGAAGACACGAATCCATAGCTCAAAAAGTATTTCACAATTTTCCAAAGTAAGAGGCTCAATCAATATTTTTATTCTAACCTCAATACCAGTCTTAAATTAAGGAAATCAAGTACACAAGGTAAATACAACATGATGTGAACCTAAGTCTACCCGACATAAAATAAATATAGCTACGTATGGACTATCATCACCTCATGTATACATATCTCTCCACAACAAGTAGCACACGACAATTAATACACCTAATGGGATAAATTCCCTCTTACTAGGTTAATCAAGTTACCTCGGTTCCAAGTTTACTATCCGGCTCTTTAACCTCACTAGAACTCCTTAAATGACATCGAGCAATCCTAAACTAATAAAAACTCATATGAACTGATCAATATATGCTCAAAAGTACATAATTTAACTATTAAACTAATTTGCCAACCAAATTCGGAAAGTCCATAAAAGTCACCCCAGGCGCACATACCCGAATTCTGAAAATTTTCAAAGATAAATATTACCCATGACCTCACGAACTGAAATATATAATTTATTCCCAATTCCATAATACATTTCATGGTAAAATCCCATTTTTACCAAACCCTAGGTTTCCAACTAAATCCCATAATTTTCACTAATGTTCATGCTAAAATCTACCTATAATCCATGTATTTAACTCCAAAATGGTTATAATTCACTTACCTTGTGGTGCTTGATGAATATCATCTCAACAAAACTCTCAAGACCGGCCAACCCAAGTTAAAATGAAAGAAAATAAGCCAAATTCTGTATTAAAATTAAATCTGCCCAGGACCGCTCTTCTTCCCGATCGCGGAAAATGCCTCGTGATCGTGAAGGCAAACTTATCCTAGCTACCCGGGTACCCTTCGCATTCACAAACTTATGGTCACATTCATGATGCCCAGCTGACCCTGTCCTTCGTGTTCGCATTCAAATAGTAGTGTACACGAAAACCTTATGCCTCTCACCCCATTCCACTCCCAGCCTCCTTCGCGTTCGCATTCGCTTTCGCGAATGAGGAAGAGGTCCTTCTCCGCATTCGTGTTAGCCTCTTTGCGTTCACGAAGAGCAAATGTCAGGGGCCATCATCAGCCTTCTTTGCAATCGCGGGACAACCCTCGCAATCACGAAACACACCAGCACACGAGCAATTTCACTCGATTTCGATCATGCTCCATGTGGTCCAAAACACATCCGAGCAACCCAGGATACCGTCCAAATGCATTTACAAGTCCATAAACATGTTGTGGACTTACTCGAAGCCTCGGAACATATAAAACAACATCAGAATCAAGAATCGCACCTCAAAACCTCATTTATCAACTTCTATGCTTCAAACTCAATTCAACCAACTTCGAACGCGTCGAACCATACTTAGACAACTCGGAATGACAAACAATTTATTAAAAACTCATAAGTCACAATACGAACCTATTCTAAGGCTCGAAATCCCAAATGGACATCGATAACAAAAATATCCACTTTAAGTCAATTGTAGTAAATTCTAAAACCTTCACAATGCCAACTTTCAGCAATAAGCGCCGAAACGCTTCCGGCCCACCCGAACCACATTCCGAATATATGCCCAAGTCCAAAATCTTCATAAAAAATGTATTGGAACATTCAAATCTCGACTTGGAGCCATCTCGTTACTAGACTGATAACTGTTGTTATAAGAAAACTCAGCCAAAGGTAAGAATCGATCCCACTACCCTCCGAAGCTAATAGTATATGCTCTGAGTATATCCTCTAGAATATGAACCGTCTGCTTTAACTGCCCATCGGTCTGTGGATGAAAAGTTGTGCTGAGCTCTACTCGGGTACCAAACTCACTATGTACTGCTCTCCAAAAATGTGAACTAAACTGAGGGCCTCTATTAAAAATGATGGAATTAGGCACACCATGTAGCCGGATAATATCCTAAATATAAATTTGGGCCAACCTCTCTGAAGAGTACGTAGTCACCACTAGATTAAATTGTGCATACTTTGTTAGTCTGTCGATAATTACCCGAAAAGCATCGAACTCCTCAATGTCCGCGGCAACCCAACTACGTAATACACAATGATGCCTCTCACTCCTACTCCGGTATAACAATTTTATGAAGTAGGCCACCTGGCCTCTAGTGCTCATACTTAACCTGCTGGCAATTTAGACACCTCGCCACATACTCGACTATGTCCTTCATCCGCCGCCACCGGTAATTGTGCCTCAAGTCACGATACATTTTCGTAGAACCTGAATGAATAGAATACTGCGAACTGTGTGCCTCTTCTTGAATCGTCCCCCTCAGACCATCAACTTTAGGAACAAAAATACTAACATGGAGTCGCAAAACACCATCATTATCCATAGTAACCTCTTTGGCATCACACCATAGCAACGTCTCTCTAAGGACTAGCAAGTGCGGGTAATCATACTGACGATCCTTGATCCACAACACATGCAAGAACTTGACTGGGCTCAGAAATATCCAGCCTCAAAAGTTGGTTGGCTAAGGACTAAATGTCCAAAACCAATGGCCTCTCCTCTGCTGAAATGAATGCCAAACTACCCATACTCTCAACTTACCTGCTCAAGGCATTTGCGACCACATTCCCCTTGCCCCGATGATAGAGGATAGTAATATCATAATCCTTCAGTAACTCAAGCTACCTACGCTACCTCAGATTAAGATCCCATTACTTAACTGCGACGATCGGTGTAAACCTCGCAAGTGACCCCTTCACGATAATACCTCCAAATCTTGAGGGCATGAACTATCGCGGACAACTCCAAATCATGCATGAGGTAATTCTTCTGGCGGGGATTTAGATGACATGAAGCATATGCAATAACTCGCCCCTCCTGAATCGATACACAACCCAAGCAAATGCGTGAAGCATCGCAATACACACTATATATCCCTGATTCATAGGGCAACACTAACACCGACATTGTAGTCAATGCAGTCTTGATCTTTTGAAAGCTCGCCTCGCAATCATCAGACCATCTGAAAGGAGCACCCTTCTAGGTCAATCTAGTCAAAGGAGCTACAATAGATGACAAGACATCCACAAACCGACGATAATAACCTACTAACCCCAAGAAACTCGTAATCTTGGTCGCTAACCACAAAACGACGATAATAACCTGAATCCTCCTAGGAACCACCTTAATACTCTCACTAGATACAACATACTCCAATCAAGCCAAAAAATCTAACCAAAACTCGCACTTGGAGAACTTAGCATATAGCTTGTGTTCCCGAAAGGTCTAAAGCACTAACCTTAAATGATTCTCGAGCTCCTCCATACTATGCGAGTAGATAAATGCGTCATCAATGAAGACGATGACAAAGGAGACACGATATGGCCTGAACACCTGATTCATCAAATCCATAAACGCCGTTGGGGAGTTAGTTAAGACAAAGGACATGACTAAAAATTCATGGTGCCCATATCTAGTCAAGAAAGCGGTCTTCGGAACATCCGAAGCACGAATCTCCTGCTGATGATACCCAAATCTCAAATAGGTCTTTGAGGGCACTATAGCACCATATAGCTGATCAAACAAATCATCAATGTGTGGCAATATGTACTTATTCTTGATGGTGTTTTTGTTCAACTTACGGTAATGCAATGCAAATCTGAATACTCTCATCCTTCCTCTTCACAAATAACTCAGGTACACCATCAGGCGACACTCTTGCTTAGATGAACCCTTTCTCAAGAAATTCTCGAAGCTTCTCTTTTAATTGCCTCAACTCCTTTGGATCCATGCGGTAAGGTGAAGTAGATATAGGCTGGGTACCTGGCACCAAATCAATGTTGAAATCTATATCTCAATCCGGTGGCATACCTGGTAAGTTAGCAGGAAATACATCGAAACACGCTCGTACCATCGGCACTAAATCTATCACGGGAGTCTCTGTAGTAGTATCCCAAACAAAGGGCAAACTGGCCAAACAACCCTTCTCGGTCATATATCGAGCCTTCAAGAAAGAAATAACCCAACTAGAAGTACCAACAAACGAACCCCTCCAATCTGGGAAACTCAGGCATCGCCAAGGTAATATTCTTGGCATGGCAATCGAGAATGGCATGGTAAGGAAACAATGATTTTATGCCCAAGATAACCTCGAAAAAAACCATATCGAGCAAAAGAAGATCTGCTCTGCTCTCGTAACCATAAAAAGTCACTACACATAACGGGTAAACCCGATCCATAATAATAGAATTATCCATTGGTGTGGACATATACAGGACCACCCAAGGACTAACAAGAGAAATCTAGAAAAGGAGAAAATAAATAAAAAACATAGGAATAAGTAGACCTTGGATCAAATAGTACCTATGATCACTGCATCGGAGGCGACTCCATCTGGCCAGGCTAAGAAAGCATAGTATTCAGTTGGAGTGCCACTTGACTGGCTTCCACCTTTAGGGAGACCCCTACCCACATTCCCTCTACCTTTGGTCGGCTGGGTGGGAGGTGTGGTAGCTGGTGCGGTAATTATGGGCCACTAGTCCTGCTGCATTGCGTTGCCCCGTAGTCTGGGACAAAACCTCTTCACGTGGCTTAACTCCCCACACTTAAAACAACCCCTCAGAGTAAAGAATTACTCACCCAAAGTCTTACCCTAATGGCCTGAACACCCACTGGAGGAACCATGGATGGCTGGCAGACGGTAAGTACTCTCTGGAATAGCACTGAAATAGGGTCGTGATGGAGCACTCCGAGCAGGTTGTGGTGCTAGATGCATGTGCATGCTAGACTGGCCCCTTATAAAATGACATCTTCCCCCAAATGGGGCTTCACTGAATCCACTAAAATGTGAGGTTGCTTATCCCTCGATGCAAACTCTCTGCTGGGGTTACGGATACACTCGATCCACCGAGTTATATCTAAAACCTGACAAAAGGAAGTCCCCATATCTGCCTCACGGGCCATAGAAACCTGAATCTCAGGGTGCAGACCTGTAATAAACCTCTACAGCCTCTCTATATCCCACAATAATTGCATGGAAAAATAAGTCAGTGAATATCTCTTCGTAGTCAGTCACATAAATATGACCCTAACAAAGCCACTCGAACTTACCCCCAAGCTACTCTCTATTTGAAGGTAGTATGTACTTTTCCAAGAGCTGATGCATAAACTGATCCTATGTCAAGAGAGGTTAACCTGCTGGCCTGTAATAGAGGTAAGCCTGCCAGCATCTGCGGGCCTTGCCCTCAAAATAAAATATGGTGAAGTCCACCCTATTGGACTCCAATAGTCCCATGTTACGTAGCGTTTCCTTGCAACGATCAATGAAATCATATGGGTCCTATGACCGCTCACCCTCAAAGATTGGAGGACGAAGCCTAGTCCATCTGTTCAACCGCTTCTGCTGCTCAACGGCTGCAGCTAGCAACTGGCTAGACCCCGCCTGTAGGTAGTGTACCATGTGTTTGATATACGACAGCAGTGTGCCCTGGAGCCTAAGCAGTAGAGGTCTGTGCTCCCCCTCCTGCCTGAGATGTTACTGGGTCCGCCAAAAATAAACAAGCATGTGACATAGAATCCATGAACCTCATCATACGACCTATGACATCATGAAATCTCGGTGAAGTCATGAAACTTGTCAGGGCCAGCTCAGCTACAGGAGCCTCATCCTGCTCCTCATTAACAGGATCCTCCACTGGATCCACTGGTGGTACAACAGGAACAACTCTAGGACTCCCTCATCCTCTAATAGGAGCGGGATCATACTCCAACCTCTGCCTTGACCTCAATCAACGGGGGGAGTAGTCCTTCTACCGCCGGGTACATCTACCGCATGCGGTTTCACTATCTGTGAGAGAATAATAGAGGGATACTTAGCACAATATCAACTGTGCGATAGGAGATGAAGAAAGAGTGTTTTCCTAACACACCTTAGCCTCTCGAGGATAAGTACGAACGTCTTCGCACTATTCCACAAGACTAACTAGGATTGCTCAACACTCGGGATACCTATGTGAACCTGAAGCTCTGATACCAAACTATCACCATCAAGAACCTATAATAGGTCATGATGGTGCCTAAAGCCGCTGTTAGGCAAGCCCAGATGTGATCCTCCACTTTACTTATTTCTTTTTAATTTCTAAAAGCATAAGTTTCCTTAAATACACCGAATAAAAGCTAAATCTCTACAACCGTACATACGTATTTCTCAAAATTATTAAGTGTGAATAATACATAAAACACAGTGATAGTAATTATAAGTACCACAGTGCATAATCTCTAGAAGCCCCCAAAACTCGGTTCCACTGGTGCATGAGCAATCTAGAGAATATACAAACTACTACCACTATTGTCCGAAGTAAAATAGATAGGAACAGTAAACAAGGTCGAAGGAGAATCCGGTGCTACATATCAAAGCTAGGTAAGCAGCTCACCACTAAGTCTTCGTGGAAGTGCTTCTATGCCCCCGTGTGACCACTGGAAGTACTTGTCTTAGTACCTGCACATTCAATGCAGAAGTGTAGCATGAGTACGTAAAATAGCGCGTACCCAGTAATTATCTAGTCTAACCTCAAAAAGGTAGTGATTAGGGGTCGACTTGACACTCACTAATGGTCAAACAGTAATAAAATATATAAAGTAGACATGGAGGATGTACAACAAGTAGTAACGAAACACATAAAATATTAATAGTAAATTTCCAATGTGGATCTATAACAAATCTCTAAATTGTCACAATCGGGCTTGAAGACACGAACTTTACTGTTACTGCCGTTCCCCTTTTGCTCGCGAAAGCGGACTTCTACATGTGACAACTCTTTTTAATGGGTATTTAAAGAGAAGAGTCACCACCCAACGATTTTGAGGTGTTTTAGCTCACATATTTTCAAATAACTCTGTTTTAACTAGTCTGTGTTACTAAATATTGGGTAAGGGCTCAAATTACCTCAAAGAGAAGGTGTTAGGCACTCATCGAGGTCTACAATTATGGGTCCCGGCCAAAGTTTACACTATGTGGGATTATTGAATCACAATTGTCCTAAGTTATCATATAAGTGTGGGAATACAAGGAGTTTAAAGGTATTATTGTGAACAAGTGTAAAGAAAATCAGGTCAACAATTAAACTATATAGATAGTCAATAAAAGTCTTTAGAGGTTACAAGGTACAACGTAATTATTCTATATTCAATGACTAAGTGTGAACAATAAACATGTAAAGGAGAGAGGTGCTAAGTTTTTTACCATAAAGGATCACCCCGTGTAATACTTCGCAACTTCTTTATAGTTAGGGTTGCTCATATTATTTAGAGGGCACAGACTATCATCTCATGCTACTTGTTTACTATGATAAAGTTTTTTACTTAAAGCGCTCTAATTCAATTCTAAATTGTCTCCTATGCATGCGCTACTCGTCCTATGTCTATGGTCCAGGAGGCTTTGGACCTGCTATTTGGGAGGTTCTATACACTACTTAGGATGCTCAAAATGATAAAACTAGGCATGCATTCGAAACATATAGGAATTCACACAAAGTCAATAAATGGCTCAAGTTGGCCTCCACACATAAGTAGCAAATTGCACGCATGTAGACAGTTTCAAATTAGAACACGTTAAGTCATTAAGTCCTATAAACATGGTCTCTATGTGATTTTGATTTTCTGTATTATACATGCAGCATTGCAGCTTTAGACTAACGCACTGGCAAATTAAAGGTATTGCAGGTCCTATAGGTATAATCTCTTATTGTTTTCACAATGAGGTGGTACAGTTGTTTGAAAGCTCAACATTAACAGCGCTAATTTTATAAACATTCTTCTTAGGTGGGTGATAGTATCCTATAGGCAGGATTTCTAATGACAGACAATCGAATATAATTTTATAATACTCCATCCCTATAGGTATGTCATTTAAGTGTGGCAGTACAACGAAATAAAAGCACTAGAAGCGACTGATTAATTAATTAGTTGAAGCCCTATAGACATGTTCTAGTTTAGCGAAGCATGTGTTATGATGTCTAACTGTGCATAGTAGTAGACATGGAAACTGGTATAGCAAACATGCTTTGAATAGTGTACAAGTATTAGACTGTAACGACCTAAAATCCAACTAGTAGTGATGGCACCCAACCCAGCCCGCTAGGTAAGACAATTAACAATTAACCAATTCCAATGAAATTACTAAGACAATTAAATAAAAGAAAACATCTAAAACTGATACGTTCCATATGGACTGGTAGAACAAATCATAAGCTTCTAAGATTAGAATTTACAAAGCTGGTGTGAAATAAATACATCATCTATCGAAATGTACATAAGCAGATTTCTATGAATCTAAGGCTACCATGAACAATAGACAGCTACAACCGGAATGCAGCTACGTCTTCAATTCCATCTCCCGTCGATCACAACAACATCAACAACCAACATCTGCACGCAAGGTGTTGAAGTGTAGTATGAGTAAAACCGACCCCATATACTCAATAAGAAATAAACCTAACATTAGGTTGAAAGTGTTACATCCCGTACTTTAATATTATGATGAGTCATAGTAATCCATATGAGCTTGAAGGGATTAAGACCATTCATGAGATTATAGAGGATTTGTGACTATGTTATTGTAAGACCCCGTAAGTTTAACAACCTTGATACAGTTATATACATTTGATATGTTATTTTGAATGGAACATTCTTGTTAAAAAAAAGGTTTAAAAAATATTATTTTATGTAGTTATTAATATTACTACTTTCGAATATGCTTTAAATTATACACATAATATGAGAAAGTTTATGAGATTTTCTTTATTGTAAAGATAGAAATTATTTTTTCATAAGAAAACAAGTTCATCTTTTTCCCATTTTAAGAATTTAGCGTACGAAAATTTATACTTTTATATGAGATTAGGAGAATTAAAAGTTGAGAAAATATATGTATTTTTACATGGATGTTTTAATGAAATAATAGTTTATGCATTGATTTTATATGGTACCATGATTTATTAATATTTTAATAGTAGTACTTTAGGATGAGGACAAGACTATTTTTGAGGTTATAAGAATTTATGTTATTTATAACCGGCGATAAGTAAATTCATGAAGGTGAGAGGATAAGCGAATCGAAAAAAGTGAGTGTTCGTCGAAGTTTGACAATTTGGGATAAAATACGGTCCAAGCTATAATACCATGTATGTATGGACTAGTACCATACAAGGTACCACATAATCATGATAGTAAGGTGTATGAGGTATGTTAAAAGTGAGTAGTATTTTAAGTAATTTGAGATAATTCTTAATTATGTGGATAAATGGGTAATTAATGACTTTTAGTGGGATAATCATTAAAATCTTTGGATAATTAAAGAACCCCAAACGTGGCAGCTCCCCCTTCCCATCTAATGACTCTTAATAAAGAGTGAAAGGTGGCATAATTTAAGGAAGAAATGTGACAAAAGTCTTGAAAGGTGGGCCCCACACCACCAAGACATTAAAATTCATTCTCTAATTCACTTAAAGAGATGTGGATATCTCTTTAACCTCTCTAATTCACTTCAGCAAATTCAAAACAAGAATTTGCATATTAGCATCCTTAGTAACGTGACATTTAGCTTCAGCAAAAATTCAAGGAAGTATTCAAGAATTCAAGCAAAACTTCATTAAACATCTTACCAACGTGACTTTGTTTCCAATTCTAAAGAAGCTCGGTATAATCTTTCTCAAGAATATCATACAGATGTTTTCCTACTTCGATCCTGTAACGACACGACCGGTCATTTTGAGTATTACATCCCTATTTCCCGATTTACTGCTCAAATTGTACTTTACAGTTGTTGTGTGAATTGCCGGGGTAAATGGTTCGGGTCCGGTGAGGTTTTGGAATGAATTGGAACACTTAGTTCCAAGGTTTAAAGCTTAAGTTAAAATAGTGACCGAATGTTGACTTATGTGTAAACGACCCTGGAATGGAGTTTTGATGTTTCCAATAGCTCCGTATGGTGATTTTGGGCTTAGGAGCGTATCCGGGAAATTATTTGAAGGTCCGTAGTGGAATTACGCTTGAATTGCCGATAGTTGAATTTTGGGGAAGTTTGACCGAGGGGTTGACTTTTTGATATCGGGGTCGGAATCCAGTTCTGGAAATTGGAATAGGTCCGTAATATGAAAAGTGACTTGTGTGCAAATTTTGAGGTCAATGGGACGTGATTTGATAGGTTTCACCGTTGTTTGTATAATTTCGAAATTTATTAGGCTTAAATCCGTGTGTAATTCATATTTTTGAGGTTGTTTTATGTGATTTAAGGCCTTGAGTAGGTCAGTGGTGTGTTTTAGGAGTTTTGGGGGTATTTGGTTGAGGTCCCAGGGGCCTTGGGTGAGTTTCGGATGGTTACCAGATCAAATTCGGAATTAAGAAAATGTTGGAACTGCTACCTACTGGTGTGATTCCACCTGCAAAGCTTTAGATCGCAGGTGCGAAGCCGCACGTGCGCGCAACCAGTCACAGAAGCGGCCAAGAGTGGAACTTGGCAGTGCTCGCAGGTGCGAAGAAATTTCTGCATCTGCGAGGCCGCATCTGCGAAGGGGCATGTGGATCTGCGAGCTTGCAGATGCGAGAAGGGCGTCGTTGATGCGAGATTTGAGAAGGCTAGATGTTTTCGCAAGCACGCATTTTGTCTGCAGAAGTGAGGGTCGCAGGTGCGACCCTTTCTCCGCAGATGCGGAAATCGCTGGGGCAGACTTAAATTTGGGGTTTCGTGATTTTCACTCATATTCCGATTTTGGAGCTCGGTTTGGACGATCTTGGAGAGGAGATTTTTCACAAAACTTGGGGTAAGTGTTCTTGACTCCCTTGTGGTTATATTTCATGAATTAATCTTCATTTTTGGTGTAAGATTATTGAATCTTCAAGAGAAATGGAAAGAAATTTCTATAATGTCACAAAATGAATTTTTCGAGTTTGAATACCGATTCGGAGTCGGATATGAGTGAAATTGTAATTGGATGAGTTGTCGTATTTTATGATTTATGTCTGATCTCAAAATGTGGGCCCCACGGGTGATTTTTGGGGCATAATTTCAGATTTTGTGGAAAAGTATTAGTATTTTGATATTGAATTAATTCCTATAAATTTTGTGGACTAAATCAAATTAATTATGACTAGATTCGAGTAGTTTGGAAGTTGATACGCGCATAATGGAATTTTTGGAGCATTGCTTAGCTTGCTCAACATTGGATTTGGCTTGTTCGAGGTATGTAACTCTTCTAATCTTGGAGCTGAGGGTATGAACTCTGACTATATGTATTATGGGAATTGTTGGGAGGTGATGCACATACTAGGCGATGGGCGTGTGGGCGTGCACTATAGACATTGTGACATAATTGTTTCTATGGAATTTGTAGTTAAATAATCTTGGCATTTTCCATGCGGTTTTATGTGTTAAAGAAATTGAGCTGAAAAGCATATTAAAAATCATGTTGAGGCTATGTGCCAATATTATGGGGACCCACAGAGGTCATATTGCTGTGAATTATTTGTTTTAAATTGAAAATTCATACTCAGTCATATTCATGTCATTACATATCATATCTCGGTCTTTGTTGCTATTTATTGATTCATCATATCATCATTTTAGTCTAGTTTCATGACATTTTGAACCCAAGAGACTGGAGAGATTGATGACTAAGGGAGGCCGAGGGCCTGATTGTGATGATATTTTTGGAATCGGACTGCACGCCACAGCATGCCATGTTGGATTTATATATATATTATTATTATTATGTGGATCGGGGCTGCCCACCTGCAGCAAGCCTTATAGGCTTTATTATAGCACGCGAGTTGGCCGTACAGATCCATATATTATTATAGCATGTTAGTCGTCCGTGTAACACGTGAGTTGGCCATGCGGATCGAGATATTATTATAAAAAGTGGGTTGTCCGTGCTGATTATAGCGCTTGGGCTGAAGGAGCCCCTCCGGAGTCTGTACACACCCCCAGTGAGCGCAGGTACCTATTGAGTGCGAGTGCCGAGTTCTGAGTGACTGGGAGGCATAAGAGATGGTGAGGTATCCCTGAGGGGTTGTTTACTAGTGATTGTGAGGTGAGCCCGAGGGGCTGTATACGAGTGATTGTGAGGTCTGCCCGAGGGGTTGTTTATGCTTTTATCACTGAGTTGCATCGCATTGGCATACACACATGACATACATGCATAGAGATGTATTTTCCTCATGTTGTACAGCATCACATTATTCATGATTTCTCACACATTGTGACAGATGGGCATAGTGATGCATTTGTTTTTACGCGGGTTATCTGGAAGGAAAATGAAACATCTCATTTATTATTAAAAGGATTTTTGGGATAAATTATTGTTTTCAAACTTATTCATATTTTTGGGAACTTCGGTAAACAATTTGGGTTTTCACTGATGTACTTGAAAGGAAGAACTATTATTTTTGAAATCATGATTTAGCTGAGCATTTTATTTCTGAGTTACTTCTTGTATTATTTGTTTTACTTTGTTATGGACTGTTGTGGACTATTGGTTTTGGACCCGACCTTGGTG
>AWOL01S0013689.1:35923-74580 GCA_000715115.1 Nicotiana otophora
ATTCATGATTTCTCACACATTGTGACAGATGGGCATAGTGATGCATTTGTTTTTACGCGGGTTATCTGGAAGGAAAATGAAACATCTCATTTATTATTAAAAGGATTTTTGGGATAAATTATTGTTTTCAAACTTATTCATATTTTTGGGCACTTCGGTAAACAATTTGGGTTTTCACTGATGTACTTGAAAGGAAGAACTATTATTTTTGAAATCGTGATTTAGCTGAGCATTTTATTTCTAAGTTACTTCTTGTATTATTTGTTTTACTTTGTTATGGACTGTTGTGGACTACTGGTTTTGGACCCGACCTTGGTGGAAGCTCGTCACTACATTCAACCTAAGGCTAGGTTTGTTACTTTCTCAGTACATGTGGTCGGTTGTACTAATACTACACTTCTACACATTGCGTGCCGATGTTGGCTACTATTGTTGCTGTGCTTGATGGTTGCGAGATTTGAAGATGTACCTGCGTTCCTGTTGTAGCTTCCTCTTGTTCATGGTAGCCTTAGATTTATAAAAGCTCTGTTTATGCACTATTCAAACACACTATGTATTTATTTCATTTCGCCTTGTAAACTCTATTCTTAGAAGCTCATGATTTGTACTACTAGTTCTTGGGGATTGTATAAAATTAAGACCTTTATTTACTTAAATTGATTTAATAATTATAACTGGAATTGGATAGTTGGTAATTGGCTTACCTAACGGGTTGGGTTAGGTGCCATCATGAGTAGTTGGATTTTGGGTCGTGACAGATCCACCAGTATTAGAGCTATAGGTTCATTGGTTCTACAGCTCATGAGCAAGTGTCTAGTAGAGTCTTGCGGATCGGTGTGATGACGTCCATACTTATCTTTGAGAGGCTACATGGAATTTAGGATATTTACTTCCTATCTATCTTTCCTTTTCATGCGAGATTGATTCAACTTGAGACATAACTCTTTGAATTCCTTCCATGTATTCGTATGCGCACATGAGCACTAAATATCAGTTGTGCATCGCCGGCTTGTGATTCTGAGAATGAGGTTTGAGATGTGTATTATATGTTTTGGTGATGGGCCAGTCTGGAGGACCTGAGGCCAGGTTTAGACTGTTGCTTAAGCTCGGTAGCTTCAGTTATAACTTGTACATTTGGACTCGTATGTCCGGTAATTTTCCTACGAGTGGAATTTGTGGCTCGATGAGCGGCATAATGGCGGTGTGATGGGTATGATGTGACCACGGGATGTGTTAAGACGATTGGAATATGACGAGAAGTGTCTTCTAAAGTAGGGCCATTGGGTGCTTGATTTTTAATTTGATGCGATGTATAGTCTAGAGTGTGAGTATTTTGAAGGATGTTTCACATTGTTAAATCTTGGGACAAACTAAATTCACATGTCTTGTTAATAAGTTTGGACTTGGAAAGATTAAGTGATTGTGTAGTAATTGTGACTGTGAAAGGGTATAATAGGATTAAGTGATTGCGTAGTAATTGTGACTTGGAAAGATTAAGTGGTTGAACTCTCTAAATGTGATGTACTAGGCATAATAGGACTTGGAAAGATTAAGTGATTGCGTAGTAATTGTGACTGTGAAAGGGTATAATAGGATACCAATTTGAGGCTAAGCAGGTAGGTTATCCCTTGTGGAGTAATCTACATACGTATGTTCCTTATATGTGAGTGGGGAGTTTCTTTTCTGCTAGCATGGCGTTTGTATGGAGATTTGAATTTGAATCTGGCTAAGAAAGTTGACTTGAGTGTCAAGAGAATGATTGCGAGCTTAGTGTATGGTTTGGGGGTATAATTATGACCCGGCCGGTCGTTCTGAGTATTATAGCCCCATTTCCCCATTTACTGCTCAAATTGTACTTTACAGTTGTTTTGTGAATTGCCGGGGTAAATGGTTCGGGTCCGGTGAGGTTTTGGAATGAATTGGAACAGTTAGTTCCAAGGTTTAAAGCTTAAGTTAAAATAGTGACCGGATGTCGACTTATGTGTAAGTGACCCCGGAATGGAGTTTTGATGATTCCACTAGCTCCGTATGGTGATTTTGGGCTTAGGAGCGTATCCGGAAAATTATTTGGAGGTCCGTAGTAGAATTAGGCTTGAATTGCCGAAAGTTGAATTTTTGGAAAGTTTGACCGGGGTTGACTTTTTTATATAGGGGTCAGAATCTAATTCTGGAAATTGGAATAGGTCCGTAATGTGAAATGTGACTTGTGTACAAAACTTGAGGTTAATGGGATGTGATTTGATAGGTTTCGGTGTCGTGTGTAGAATTTGGAAATTTCAAAATTTATTAGGCTTGAATCCGTGTGTAATTGGTATTTTTGAGGTTGTTTGATGTGATTTGAGACCTCGACTAGGTCTGTGGTGTGTTTTAGAAGTTGTTGGTGTATCTGTCTGAGGTCCCGGGGGCCTCGGGTGAGTTTCGGATGGTTAACGGATCAAATTCGGACTTAAGGAAATGCTGGAACTATTGCCTACTGGTGTGATCGCACCTGCGAACTGGGCAGTGCTCGCAGGTGTGAAGAAATTTCAGCATCTGCGAGGCCGCAACTGCTAATGGGTATGCGAGCGCCACTTATGTGATATTTGAGAAGGCTAGCTGTTTCCGCACGCGCGCATTTTGTCCGCAGAAGCGAGGGTCAAAGGTGCGACCCCTTGTCCGCAGATGCGGAAATCGCTGGGGCAGAAGCTTAAATTCAAGGTTTTGTGATATTCACTCATTTTCCGATTTTGGAGTGGAATGTTTTCACACAACTTGGTTAAGTGTTCTTGAATCCCTTGTGGTTATATTTCATGAATTAATCTTCATTTTTAGTGTAAGATTATTGAATCTTGAAGAGAAATAGAAGGTAATTTCTGTAATATCACAAAACGAGTATTTCGAGTTTGAATACCGATTCGGAGTCTTAATTGAGTGAAATTAGTATGGTCGAACTTGTAATTGGATGGGCTGTCCTATTTTATGAGTTTCGTCGGATTTGAAGACGTGGGCCCCACGGGTGATTTTTGGGGCGTAATTTCAGCTTTTGTGGAAAAGTATTAGTATTTTGATCTGGAATTAATTCCTATAAATTTTGTGGACTGAATCAAATTAATTATGACTAGATTCGAGCCATTTGGAAGTTGATACGCGCAGAATGGAATTTCTGGAGCATTGCTTAGCTTGCTCGGCATTGGATTTGGCTTGTTCGAGGTAAGTAACTCTTCTAATCTTAGAGCTGAGGGTATGAACTCTGAATATATGTATTATGTGAATTGTTGGGAGGTGATTCACATTCTAGGTGACGGGCGTGTGGGCGTGCACTATAGAAATTGTGACATAATTGTTTCTATGGAATTTTGTAATTAAATAATCTTGGCATTTTCCATGCGGTTTTATGTGTTAAAAAATTTGAGCTGAAAAGCATATTAAAAATCGTGATGAGGCTATGTTCCAGTATTATGGGGACCCACAGAGGTCATATTGCTTTGAATTATTTGTTTTAAATTAAAAATTCAAACTAAGTCATATTCATGTCATTACATATCATATCTCAGTCTTTGTTGCTATTTATTGATTCATCATATCATGCGATGGAAAGAAGCTGGGCAATGATCGCAGGTGCGATGATTTGGTCCGTACCTAAGAGAATGCAGATGTAGAAATAGGTCGCAGGTGCAAAGGGGGCATGTGGAAACAGTCTCCGGAGAAGCGGACGAGACCTCGCAGAAGCACACCCGCACATGCGGGCAGCTGGCCACAAGTGCGCATGGTCGGGGGTTGAGTGGGTATTGTAGAAGCGATGTTTTTGTCACGCATGCGGGACCATAAGTGTGGGTAAATGGTTCGCAGAAGCGAAGACCTCTAGACAGAATATTAATTCAAGGGTTTAGTGATGTTTAGTCATTTTGGACTTTGCAGGCTCGGACTTTGGCATGTTTTGAGAGGGATTTCTAGGGGTTTCTTGAGGTAAGTCACTTGTGATCATTTTTATTCAATAATATTGTTTCCCTATTGAAATTCCCACATAGTTTGTGTGTTTTTAAGGTGGAAGTTTTGGAGTTTTAGGCTAGGGATTGGAGAGATTTAAATTTGGAGATTTGAGTGACTCCTGGTTGAATGAGTGTTCGGATTTTGTAACTTTTATCGGATTGCGATACGTGGGCTCGAGGGTTGACTTTTGAGTTGACTTATTGACTTTTGATTAAGAACTTAACATTTTCATATCGATTGATTCCTATAGCTTGAGTTTATTGTATCAAATTGGTTTTGGCTAGATTCGAGGCATTCAGAGGCCGATTTGCTAGGCAAGGGCTTGTTGGAGTAGAGATTTGCACGGTTTGAGGTAAGTAACACTTCTAAACATTGGTCTAAGGGCAAGAAACCCTAAATTACGAGATATGTGGTTGATGTTGAGGTGACGCACATACTAGGTGACAGGCATGTGGGCGTGCATAGCAGGAATTGTAACTCGGTCGATTCAGTAGAACTGTATAGTTGAATAACCTTGTTGTTATCCATATATTCTCCGTGTGTTGGAGAAATTGGATTAATGTTAGAAATCATGCTTAGACTATATGCCGGTACTGTTGGGATCCTTAGAGGTTGTATTGGTGTTAAATTACTTGCTTAATTTTCAATCATATACTCAGTCATATCTATCATCCTCATATCACGTCTTAGCCTTTGTTGCCATTTATCGATACCTAATATCAACATTGTTTGGGCTGATTTTCATGACATTGTGAGCCCGAGAGACTGGAGAGATTGGTGACTGAGTGATGCCGAGGGCGTGATTATAAGGATATTTATGGGATCCGGGTGCACTCCTTAGTAGGCTTTACTGATTCATGCCATGATTTGCTTATTATAGCGGTTGGGCTGGATCTGCCCCTTCGGGGTTTGCACACCCACAGTGAGCGCTGGTACCTACTTAGTGTGAGTGCGAGTGCTGAGAGTGAGTGACAAGCGATTGGGAGGATTGAGTCATTGTGAGGATTGAGTGACTGTGAGGAGCGAGTAACTGCGAGGATGAAGTTCATGGGAGGACTGAGTGATGGATACCTCAGTGAGTATGCATAAGATTTCATCAGCATTTGTTGTATTTCAGTTGGCATATATAACTAACATGTAGATATCGAGACGTATTATTTCTCATTTCAGTTGACATATCTTACCTGTTTGAGCTTTAACTCTTAATCTTGAAAGCATGTCTACATTTTTGTACTGTATTTTTGTAATTGGTCTGTACCTGTGACAAAGTCTAAGAGATGCTCTAGACTTTGTTACTGTATAGATGCTCATGTACTCAGTGCTACCCAGATTTTGGGAAATTATGTATTGAGTTGTGATGTTTTCATTCAGTTTTCAGACTTTGTTACTGTATAGATGCTCATGTACTCAGGCGGTTTTTGTTCAGTCCGCACTAGCCACTTCGTAGGCCAGGGGAGCTACTCAGACTCCCGCAGCCTGCACTCCAGAGCAGGTGGTACAGGGACTTCAGACACCGGGGGTACTACCAGCCCAGTCGGTTGCCGTTGCTCAAGCCCAATTTACTACTATGCACACTTAGACAACATGCCTATATGATGCAATAACACATGCTTCGCTAATCTAGAACATGTCTATAGGGCTTCAACTAATCAATCAATCAGTCACTTCCATTGCTTTTATTGCACTACCCACCCAGATATCATAACTGCAGGATCTTAATCAATTAATTGACTACTTTTGCTGCTTCGTTGAACTGTCACACTTAGATGACATGCCTATAGGGATGAAGTATTATGAAATCAGATTCGATTTTCAATCATTAGAAATCCCTCCTATAGGATACTGTCACCCGCCTAAGAAGCATGTTTGTAAAATCAGCGCTGTTATATCTGAGCTTTCAAAGAGTTGCACCACCTCATTGTACAAAAAATTAGAGATCATGCCAATAGGACCTGCAGCACCTTTAATCTACCAATGCGTTAGTCTAAAGTTGCAGTATTGCCTGTACAATTTTGGAAATCACAATCACATAGAGACCATGTTTATAGGACTTAATGAATTTAACGTGTTCTAATTTGAAACTGTCTGCATGCGTGCAATTTAATGCTTACTTGTGGAGTCCAACTTGAGTCATTTATTGACTTTATGTGAATGTCCTGTATGTTTTGAATGCGCTCCTAGTTTTATCATTTTGGCAAATTTGTCGAGCGCAAAGCACACACTTAAATATTCTCACTAGTTGAATATAGTATAATATAATATCGTATCCACATGGATTAGATTTAAACAGCGTTCTTGTAGTTTCTAGCTTGATTTCTATCCAAGATGATCATAGACTGAGATTTGTATGATTAAGAACTAAAATTAACTAAGAATCTAATGTTATTGACTAGTGACAATCGTAACAATGAGTAAGCAAAGAAGGTTATCAGTGGGAGAAGATAGGGTTTTGATAGGATAGAACAAGATAATTGTTTGGGATTTAACTCTAGATAATTCACTTCTAATGTTCAAATGAGTCTCTCGAATTCACTAGATTATTAGTTCAAACGTTCATCAAAAACTCCTCTCTCGATTAAGTCTTAACCTCACAAGATGAACCAATTTAAGCACGTGAGGATATGCAAGAATGCGTAATAGATTAGTCTTTAGGAAAACCTCTTCCGAATATTCTCGTAACTATGTTTAAGAAATAATTTAACTAGCCTCTTCCGATTAATAAGAAAAAATTATGAACTCAACCAACAATATAATGTAATGATATCACAAGTTATGCCTCTCTCGATTACATGAACATGTGAATGTAGATGCAACGATTAAATCATCCAAAAACACTTCAATACATAAAACTAGAGTTATAATCCACAAAAGAATATCAATACACCAAATCCATCAAACCCTAAAGGGAACTACGCCATAGATATGGGGCAACTCATCACAAATATGTTTAAGTATAGGAAAACATAAAATGATCCAAACTCGGGTCTTGAGTGAGGATTGAACGATGAAATTCTTGTGCTCATGTTTCTCCAACTCCTCCTTAGCCTCCTTAGGTCCAAATTATGTCACAAGTCCCTAAAATAATGTTTTTCCATGTATTTATACCATGTAGGGTCAGGCCTAGTCGAAATCACCTTTTCCTAGCCGAAACAGGACATTTACTCTGTGAAAAATATATAAGCGTGCATGTAATGACCCAACCGGTCGTTTCGACCATTTGCACTTTGCTCAGTAGTTTAAGGGTATGAGTAGCTCCGTATGATGTATTATGACTTATGTGAATCGTCGGTTTTGATTTTCAGGTTATTCGAAATCGAATTGGAAGAATGGATTTCATTGTTGAAGCTTTAAATTGGGAGAGTTGACCAAGTTTGACTTTTTGGGAATTTGAAACCGGAATGGAGTTTTGATGATTCCAATAGGTCCGTATGGTAATGTTTGACTTAGGAGTGTGTCTGGAAAATTATTTGGAGGTTCGTAGTAGAATTAGGCTTGAAATGGCGAAAGTTGAATGTTTGGGAAGTTTGACCCAGGGGGTTGACTTTTTGATATCAAGGTCGGAATCTGATTCTAGAAATTGTAATAGCTCCGTTATGTCATTTAGATCTTGTGTGCAAAATTTGAAGTCATTCCGGATTGATTTGCTATGTTTCGACACGAGTTATTGAATTTGAAAGTTCAAAGTTCATTGATTTCTATTTGAGGTGTGATTCATCATTTTAATGTTATTATGTGTGTTTTTAGGCCTCGAGTAAGTCCGTATTGCGCTATGGAACTTATTGGAATGTTTGTACGGGGTCCCGAGGGGCTCGGGTGGGTTTCAGATGAGGTTCAGATCATTTTATTTCATTTTTGGATTTTTGCTAAGCTGTTGGTTCTAGTGTGATCGCACCTGCAGCTGGTTTGCGCAGGTGTGATGGTCACAGAAGAGACAATGCAGTCGTAGAAGTGACAATGCAGTCGCATATGTGGGATAAGAGCCGGACGAGGAGGCCCGCATGAGCGGAGAAAAGGGCGCAGGCGCGGATGCGCATGTGCGTAGAGTTGAAGCGCAGGTGCGAGGGTCTTCGCAGATGCGGAGTTTAATACCGCAGGTGCGGGGGTTGCTAGGCAAAGCTATTTTTTGCAGGAGCGAAGTTTTTTTGCAAAATTGGTGGTCGCAGATGCGACGAACTGTACGCAAACACAGAATTATTGGGCAGAAGCTATATTATCGAGGGTTTTTGGTTCTTTCTTCATTCTGGGAGTTATGGAGCTCGGATTGAGGCGCTCCTTGAAGAGATTTTCATCTTGTGGACTGGGCTAAGTGTCCTCTACTCATTTTTGAATTTATATCACGAATCAACCTTTATTTATGGTAATTGGCTTGTGAATTGTAAAGAGGAAATTGGGGGTTTTGGCCTAAAGTTTCATAATATGAATTTTTGAGTTTTCAACATCGAATTGGAGTCGGATTTGAGTGAAACTTGTATGGTTGGACTCGTAATTGAATGGGTTGTTCGATTGTAAATCTTGTCGGGTTTTGAGGTGCGGGCTTGGTTTGGGCTTTTGGCCGATTTTGGGCTTTTAATTCAAGATTTGATCTTTTTTGATCGGGATTGGTTCCTTTAGCATTGTTTGATGTACTTGAGTTGTTTTTGGTTAGTTTCGAGCCGTTCAGAGGTTGGAACGCGCGAGATGGCATATTCGGAGCATCGCTTGGCTTGCTCGGCATTGGTATTGGCTTGTTAGAGGTAAGTAACTCTTATGATCTTGGAGCTGAGGGTATGAACCCTGAATATACGTGTTATGTGTTTGGTTTTGAGGTGACGCATTGCTAGGTGACGGGTGTGTGGGCGTGCACCATGTGAACTGTGATTTTCGTGGTAATGTGAAGTTACCTGAACTTGTTTGAAATTATGAAATCTCTATGTACTAGAGTTATCGAGTTGTGATTATATTAGAAGCCATGTTTATGCTACATGCTTATCTTGTTGGGACCCACTGAGGTCCTTTCTATCATTGAGCAATCTGCTTTCATTTCATTACATCCTCAGTCATACGCATTCATATACATATCATATCTCAGTCTCTGTTGTTATTTATTGATGCATCATATCATTAGTTTCAGGCTAGCATCATGACATTGCGAGCCTGAGAGACTGGAGAGATTGATGACTGAGTGAGGCCGAGCGGCCTCATTGTGAGGATGATTATGGGATCGGGCTGCATGACGCAGCGGGTCAGATTGGCTTACTATAGCACATGAGTTATACGTGCGATTCTAGATATTGATATTATGGCACGTGAGTTGTCAATGCAGCACGTGAGTTATCCGTGCAGATTATAGAGCTTGGGCTGTAGGAGACCCTCCGGAGTCTGTACACCCCCAGTGAGCGCTGGTACCTACTGAGTGCGAGTGTCGAGTGACTGGGAAGACCGAGTGAATCTGTACTTTGAGAGTATGCATATGGTCTTTGTCACTGATTTGAATCGCATTTGGAATGCACACTTGACATACATGCATAGAGATGCATTTTTCCTCATGATGTATAGTATCACGTCATTTATGACTTCTCATACATTTTGACATATGGGCATAGAGAGACATCTTACACCTGCTATCTAAAAATAAGAAAATGAAACATCTTATTGATTGTTGAAAGGATTGTTTTGGGAAAAATCACAGTTTTCAAACTTACTCGTATTATGGCATTTTCGGTAAAAGATTTGAGTTTTCACTAAGATACTTGAAAAGCAATGCCTATTTTTCTGGAACTGTGAACGAACGAAGCATTTTTATTTCTGAGATACCTCTTTGTTACTTGTACTACACTGTTATGAACTGTAGTGGAATACTGGTGTTGGACCCGACTTTTGTGTTAGCTCATCACTACTTTCAACCTAAGGTTAGGTTTGTTACTTATTGAGTACATGGGGCTGGTTGTACTCATACAACACTTCTGCACCTTGTGTACATATGTTGGCTGCTGATGTTGTTGTGTTCGAGGGGAGCTGGAGTTGAAGATGTACCTGCGTCCCGGTTTTAGCTGCCTCTTGTTCATGGTAGCCTTAGATCTATAAAACTCTGTTAATGCATTTTTCAAACAGATGATGTATTTACTTCATTTTAGCGTTGTAAAATCTATTCTTAAAAGCTTATGATTTGTACTACCAGTCCTTAGGCAATGTATAAGATTTAGATATTTCTTTACTTATTTGCTTTATTAATTATTATTGGAATTGGTTAGTGGTTAAATGGTTTACCTAGCGGGTTGGGTTAGGTGCCATCACAACTAATCGGATTTTGGGTCGTGATAAGGTGGTATCAGAGCTCTAGGTTCATAGATTCTACTAGTCATGAGCAAGTGTTTAATAGAGTCTTGCGGATCATTATGATGACGTCCATACCTATCTTCATGTGGCTACAAGAAATTTAGGATATACTTCCTATATTTCTTTTTTCTTATCGGGCGATATTTATTCAGCAAAGCGTAACTTTTTGAATTCCATCCACGCAATCATATGCGCGTGTGAGCGCTTGGTATCGGCTGCGCACTAGTGGCTTGTGATTGCATGGTTGAGGTGCGAGATGTGATTTTGGCGTACTGATGATGGGCCAGTCTGGAGGACTTGAGGTCGGGTTTCGACGGTAGCTTGAGCACGGAGATTGCGGTTGTGTGAGCACGTCCTTTTAGGACTTATATGTCCGATGGTGTCCCTGTTAGTTGAATTTGTGATTGGATGACTAAGTGGTGAGAATGATGTGACTGTGAGATGTGTTCAGATTGTTCGAATGTGACGAGAAGAGTTTACTTGAGATGTAGCAAGGACCATTGGGTGTTTGATTTCTGTCTTGATTTGGCGTATGGCCTCGAGTTATGGGTGTGTTGAAGGACCTCTCATGTTGTTTAGTTATGGAGTGAAGTAGAATTTCATGTCGTGTTATGAGTTTGAACTCAGAAAGATTAAGTGATTTCATAGTAATTGTAATTATAAAAGGGTATAACAAGATACCAATTTAAGGTTAATCAGGTGGGTTATCCCCTACGGAGTAATCTACGTAGGTATGTTCCTTATAATGTGAATGGAGAGTTTCTTTTCTGCCAGCGGGGATTATGTGATGAGATTTGAATTTAATCTGGTTGAGAAAGTTGACTTGAGTGTTCATAAAATGAATGCGAGCTTAGCGGACGATTGAGGTAGTTTGTGGTTGGTGTTGCATGAGCTTAAGAATAATTTTTGTTGAACTGACTACGGTATTATGACAGTAATAGAATATGGAAATTGTGAGTTATCGAGTGTTTTAATTTATGGCTTTGAGCCAAGTGGGGGAGTCTGCTAATGCCAATTCAATTCATGGTTATGTGTCAAATTTTTGTTTTGGTCTAAGGTACACTTGGGAATCAGTGATGACTTGCAGAGGTGAAGTTCGAGAATGACTGGATTAAGGAAATTTCTGGATACAGGTTATGTCCCTTTAGGAGTATAGGGAAATCATGGGAAGCGAACTGTTATTTCTAAAGGATGTAGTGCGCACAGAGTATGAATTTGATCGGTGGTATTAAGGCATGGTTACTTCTTTGGGTGTTGTTATGCTAGTGGGGCACATGTCCTTCAGCCCATTTGGGCGGTGCAACTTAGATTTGAGAAAAGTGGATGACTCTCGAGAAGGTACTAATGGATTCAAAAATGTATAAGTGGCAATTGAAAATTTTTTGGATTCGTATATTGCTAGAATTAGTTATTTACATTGGATAGTGTCGGAATTTGCGGTAATTCTGCATGACTATGGATTCTACATTTCAGTATAATAAAAGGGAAGAAGAACAATTTTAAATTCACATAAGGTCTTTCGGAGTGGATGTATCAGTTGTGGTGCTTAAAATGGAATTCAACGACTTATGGACCTTAGGGCGTTGTGGTTCTATGCTAGGTTTCTTGGGGTGAGTTGTGGTTAAGGATCATGGTGTTCCACCAAGGAGAAATAGCAATTTGAAGGAAATTTGGAAGGGACTTGGAGAAATAGGACATCGTGGTAATAGGTTGGATCAGCACAGTAACAGATATAATCAGTTTTTTGGGTACTTATGACGTGGCTAGCCTCCATACGTGTTTTGTGGCAATGCTCTTGGGTTATCACGACCTGCGTGGCTGGGTTCAGTTAGAGAGACTCGGTTCTGATAGCTTGGTTATGTGCAAATGGATTTCAAAGAGTTCTCACTGGTTTTTACCACGGTTCGAGAAGTATATTTCCTACTGGCATGAGGAATATGTTGCGTATTGGGATTTTCTCTTGGATGAGATCAAATGGAAGGTTTCTAACTGATTGAGCATGTATTATGCTTCTGACTCAGAGTTGATTATGACATTCTTGTACTCTTCACAAGATGACATGGTAGATGCGTCGTGTTGTGTGGGATTGAGATTTGCATGTGCAAGGTCACAGTTCAGTTTTGAAGGGAAGAACATAAATTCGTAGGCATCATGGACGGTTTTAGATGACTAGGCTAATGATATTACTAATCGTTATGGCTTGATTAGAGTATACATTTCAGAAGGGGCAATGTGTTTTGACTTATGGATACTTCATTGGTACTGCGGCACTCTCCTGGTTGATCGACTGCTAATATTAAAATTTTTCTATATGGCATGGAAGAAATTTAGCAGTATTCCTCATGGGATGATCGTGTATGAGAGATGGGTTAGACATTCTGGCGGTGAAGTTGGGATCAGATATGGTGATTCGTGTGTTCTATGGATTTGGAGACTGGGAGTTCTCAAGAGCAGATTGCTTCATGGTTGTGGACTATGAAATCATTGACGAAGCTAGCTAGACGATAGTATGTGTTATGCTTCAGTCATTGTGGGCTTTCAGAGGGTTATTTATCCATTTGTGGGTCCCCGGAGTTGATTTGGGGGGTCCATTGGTAGGCCCAATTAGGATGTGTATTCTACACCGAGCCGGATTGGTTGGATCCGTACTGCTATTATTGGGGGATATGCCATTCAGTTGTTGTTGAGCTTATTCGTGTTCTAAAATGATCTGTGAGTTACTCTTCTATGCTACGAGGAGATGTTATTCGTTGGTTATAAGCACACCTGGTGCGGTTCTATTTGGGCTTTATAGCGGAATTTGAGCGAGGTGAGTAATTGGGTATTGCATGGTTGATGGCGTGTGGGTTATGTTCTTTCGTGTTTTGTGTGGAATTGTGTCATATGCTTCCCCGTGGTTATGGTAATGCACTTTGAGTACTTGATGTCAGATTGCGCGTGTTTATTGATTTTGAGCATGATGGCTCAGGTATTTCATATGGATCAGTGTTTAGATGGGGTCATGCATTGTAGCTGAGTTATGCTGAGATATGGTCCCCTGTGTTAGATTCGTGTGTTTTGGTTCTACGGTGTGTGATAGGTTCTGAGCATTGCGTTGTGGTGGTACCCGTTGAGCTTGCGAGACGGTTGTCTTGATGGGGTCATTTTCGCGATTGAGCACATTTCGATTGTTGGTTATTGGTGCATGGATTGCACGGTTTGTGGCTCTGGGTAGTATTGGTGTTGCATGTTAGTAGAGTAGTTGGTATTCAATAAGATGAAGTCATCGGATCTAGGATGGGTGCTATCTGATTTGATTGTGGTATATTTGGAAGGATAATATCGGAAGTCAGCTTAGGAGTTGGCTATAGTTCTTGTTGAAGAAGAGGGAGCTCCATGGCCTATTGATTGGATGAATGGTTATGCGTTTCTGCCTGTTCTTTCATTATCGGCGGTGTAGGAAGGTTTTAGAGTGAGGTTTTGTTAGATATGAGGTTTATTACCGGAATTGGGTTGTTTTGAGAAGCAACTATAATAGTAAAATTTCCTATGGGTATTTGAGTTATGTGGTATATCCTTTGATTGTAACTTGGGTTAGGGTTGCGGTTTAGTATAGCTTGTTCAGACTTATACGGTGTGTAGGTTGAGAGGTTCAGATCTAATAAAACATTTTGGATGTTGGCAATTGGATTCTAAGGCTTGTGGGCTAGGTTGAATTAAGAAATTTCAGTTATGTTGTGTTATCGGACCTATATGGGATAGGGTGACATGAGATCACCCCCGAGTGCATGCGTGGTAAGATGTAATAGTGATTTGGTGGCTTGGAAACAACTCTTGGTACATTCGAGGACGAATATATGTTAAAGTGGGGGAGAGTGTAACAACCCAACCGGTCGTTTTGAGCATTTGAACTTCGCTCGGTAGTTTACGGGCATGAGTAGCTCTGTATGATGCATTATGACTTATGTGAATCTTCGGTTTTGATTTTCATGTTATTTGGAATTGTATTGGAAGAATGGATTTCATTGTTGAAGCTTTAAATTGGGAGAGATGACCAAGTTTGACTTTTTATGAATTTGAACCTGGAACGGAGGTCCGTAGTAGAATTAGGCTTGAAATGGTGTTAGTTGAATTTTTGGGAAGTTTGACAGGGGAGGGGGTGATGTTTTTATATCGGGGTCGGAATCCGATTCTAGAAATTGGAATAGCTCTGTTATGTCATTTAGGACTTGTGTGGAAAATTATAAGTCATTCCGGATTGATTTTCTATGTTTCGGCACGAGTTACTGAATTTGAAAGTTTAAAGTTCATAGATTTCGATTTGAGGTGTGATTCGTTGTTTTAATATTGTTATGTGTGTTCTGAGGCCTCGAGTATGTCTGTATTGTGTTATGGAACTTGTTGGCATATTCGATCGAGGTCCTGAGGGGCTCGGGTCAGTTTCAGACGAGGTTCGGATCATTTCATTTCATTTTTGGATTTTTGCTAAGCTGCTGGTTCTGGTGTGATCGCACCTGCGGCTGGTCTCTGCATGTGCGATGGTCGAAGAAGTGACAATGCAGTCGCAGAAGCGGTATGAGAGCTAGACGAGGAGGCCCGTAGGAGCGGAGAAAAGTTCGCAGGTGCGGATACGCATGTGCGTCAAGTTGAAGCGCAAATGAGAGTGTCATCGCAGATGCAAAGTTTTGTACCACAGATGCGGGGGTTGCTGGGCAAGGCTATTTTTCGCAGGAGCAAAGTTTTTCCGCAAAAGCGGTGGTCGCAGATGAGACGAATTGTCCGCAAATGTGGAATCGCTGGGCAAAAGCTATATTATCGAGGGTTTTGGTTCTTTCTTCATTTTGGGAGCTATGGAGCTTGGATTTAGGCAATTCTTGAAGCAATTTTTATCTTGTCGACTGGGGTAAGTATCCTCTACTCATTATTGACTTTATATCACGAATCTACCTTCAATTTTGGTAGTTGGATTGTGAATTTTAAAGAGGAAATTGGGGGTTTTAGCCTAGAGTTTCATAATATGAATGTTTGAGTGTTGAACATCGAATTGGAGTCGAATTTGAGTGAAACTAGTATGATTGGACTCGTAATTGAATTGGTTGTTGGATGTTGTAAATTATTTCGGGTTCCAAGGTGCGGGCCCGGGTTTTTCTTTTGGCCGATTTTGGGATTTTGATTCAAGATTTCATCTTTTTCGATTGGGGTTGGTTCCTTTAGAATTGTTTGATGTACTTGAGTTGTTTTTTGTTAGTTTCGAGCCGTTTAGAGGTCGGAACGCGCGGGATGGCATCTTTGGTGCATCGCTTGGCTTGCTCAACATTGGTATTGGCCTGTTAGAGGTAAGTAACTCTTCTAATCTTAGAGCTGAGGGTATGAACCCTGAATATACGTATTATGTGTTTGGCTTTGGGGTGACACACATGCTAGGTGACGGGCGTGTGGGCGTGCGCCATGTAAACTGTGATTTCCATTATTTCGGTGGTACTGTGTAGTTACCTTAACTTGTCTAAAATCATGATATTCTACGTACTAGAGTTATTGAGCTGTGATTATGTTAGAAGCCATATCTGGACTACATGCTTATCCAGTTGGGACCCACTAAGGTCATTTCTGCTGTTGAGCAATCTGCTTTCATTTCATTACATCCTCAGTCATACGCATTCACATGCATATCATATCTCAGTCTCTGTTGTTATTTATTGATGCATCATATCATTTTTTTGGGCTAGTATCATGACATTGTGAGCCTGAGAGAGTGGAGAGATTGATGACTGAGTGAGGCCAAGGGAATGATTGTGTGGATGATTATGGGATCGGGCTGCACGCCGCAGCGAGTCATATTGGCTTACTATAGCATGTGAGTTGTCTGTGTAACACGTGAGTTGACTGTGCGATTCCAGATATTGATATTATGGCACGTGAGTTGTCTATGCAGGACGTAAGTTATCCGTGCAGATTATAGCACTTGTGCTATAGGAGCCCCTCCGGAGTCTACACACCCCCAATGAGCGCAGGTACCTACTGAGTGCGAGTGCCGAGTGACGAGNGACTGAGTGAGGCCAAGGGAATGATTGTGTGGATGATTATGGGATCGGGCTGCACGCCGCAGCGAGTCATATTGGCTTACTATAGCATGTGAATTGTCTGTGTAACACGTGAGTTGACTGTGCGATTCCAGATATTGATATTATGGCACGTGAGTTGTCCTTGCAGGCCGTGAGTTGTCCGTGCAGATTATAGCGCTTGGGCTGTAGGAGCCCCTCCAGAGTCTACACACCAGTCAGCGCAGGTACCTATTGAGTGCGAGTGCCGAGTGCCGAGTATCGAGTGACTAGGAGGACCGAGTGAATTGGTACTCTGAGAGTATGCATCACTGATTTGCATCGCATTTGGCATGCACACTAGACATACAGGCATAGAGATGCATTTTTCCTCATACTGCATAGTATCACGTCATTTATGACTTCTCATACATTTTGACATATGGGCATAGAGAGACATCTTACGCTTCCTATCTGAAAAGATAAAATGAAATATGTTATTGATTGTTTAAAGGAATCTTTTGGGAAAAATCACAGTTTTAAAACTTACTCGTATTTTGGCATTTTCTGTAAAAGATTTTGGTTTTCACTAAGTTACTTGAAAAGCAATGCCTATTTTTTAGAACTGTGAACGAACTGAGCATTTTTATTTCTGAGATACGTCTTTGTTACTTGTACTATGTTGTTATGAACTGTTGTGGAATACTGGTGTTGGACCCGATGATTGTGTTAGCTCGTCACTACTTTTAACCTAAGGTTAGGTTTGTTACTTATTGAGTACATGGGGTCGGTTGTACTCATACTACAGTTCTGCACCTTGCATGCAGATGTTGGCTGTTGATGTTGCTGTATTCGATGGGAGCTGGATTTGAAGATGTACCTGCGTCCCCGTTGTAGCTGCCTCTTGTTCATGGTAGCCTTAGATCTAAAAAACTCTGTTAATGTATTTTTGAAACAGATGATGTATTTACTTCATTTAAGCTTTGTAAACTCTATTTTTAGAAGCTCATGATTTATACTACCAGTCCTTGGAGAATGTATAAGATTCAGATATTTCTTTACTTAATTGCTTTATTAATTGTTATTGGAATTGGTTAGTGGTTAATTGCCTTACCAAGCAGGTTGGGTTAGGTGCTATCACGAGAAGTCGTGACAGTGCCGCATGGGGCGACGCGCCATGAGGATATTTGTGGACATTTTGAGAGAGCTCAACAATTGACATGTAGTGGAAATTGGGCAGCTGCGCCACCCCATGCGTCGTGACAGTGGGGTTTTCTTAGAGTACGGATCACAATTTTTGATGTCCAGACTTGGTCCTCGACCGATGAACACAATCCTATCTTAATCCCTTGGGCTTTTACTTAGACTTCAAATCTCCAAATAGCCCGAATGAGCTCCACAGCATCTACATAAATCAGAATCAATCTTAGAAGGCATGAAACACATAATAAGTGCAAAACATTACCAATCAAAGCTCAAAACAAGTAAAGTGCAGTAAAGTAGAGTGTAATAAGCGACAAAGATACGCAATTATAGCCTACAATCAACACCGCACACTTAAACCATTGTTCGTCCTCGAGCAATCAAACTTCACTTCACATAGACACAACCTTTTTTAAACAACTCTCATAACTCATCATACCAAGAATATTTAAAATAGACTAAGCACAATTGTGTAACATTTTTACCTCAAGATTTGACTCATAAGTACCACACATTATTCATAACTCGCTTACTTACTCGAACACAGAGGTCAATGACATTACCTTTCCTTCATGAAACAAGTGCCCTCACACAATAATAGAGAGTAGTACTAACACACAATAAAATTCAAGAACAATTAGGAACTCAAGATAGAAAGAATTCGCTCACTCTATGAAGTAATATTCATATGCAACAAAAGACATACCATAGGCTTGCTTGTAGTGTACTACTCTACTAATTGAGAGCATTCAGTCAAGGATCAAGTAGGACTTTATTTGGTTGCTATGTATGTTGTGGGATGGGTAGGATACACTTGGATATAAGAGTGACTACACCTCACTAAGAACTTTAATACATACAATTAACTGTTCAAAAGCCACACTTGTGTCAAACCATACTCCACCTTCACATCAATATACATCAAATCCCTACTTCTTTAAGCACAATTACATCAAGAGTTATAACTTTCAAGGAGTATGTTTCACAATCATACAATTAATTTTCTTTTTTTTTCAGTTCAAGTAGCTCTTACTTTTTCAAAACAGTTCACCTTTTTCCTTAATTATTTAGTTCCAATCAAAATCCAACCTAACCACCACACACTTCAAATTTTACAAAGTTCATACACATTCAAGTGCTCAGGAGAGGTAAAAGGTTCAAATATATGGTCAATTCTAATAAATGGTAAGGCTCATAATATGGTTGCCAAAGAAATAGGATTACAAACTCAAAGGGGTTAACTAAGATACATAACAATTAGGTGGGTAGAAACAGAATTGGCTCGACAAAGAAACCCCTATATCAATTCTAAGACTGAATAAAACTACTATTCGTTTTGCAAACACACAGGGCAAGTTCTAGAAATAAAATGCAATACAATAATTAATACAAAACCTCTCACACATATGGCACATAACTCACTCAGGATTGGACTCATCAAGACACTCTAGTCAAAGCAGTTAAGCAAAGATAAGATCATACAGTTTAAGGTACTTATACAATAGTCAAAAACAGAGCCTAAGTGTCACAACTAAAGCACTCACTATTCTTAATGTACAACAAAGTTAAGATATATTGCTTTCAATTCAAATCATAAAACAAGGTTTCCTACTCTTAACAAAAATAAAAACTAACTATACCCGATTCAAGCAAAACCCTTGGAAAAGCACCGCGACACAAAGAAAAAGGGAAAATTATTACACTACCTTCAAAAGAAAATATTTTTTTTCCTTCGACTTTAATCCCTTAAGAAACCTGTCAATATGATATCCATCGTCGGGGAAAAATCAAAAATTTTACAATTTGCATTTTTGTTTTTCAATCTTTTTTATATCTCTAACTACTTCAACTAACAATAAGAAAACTTAAACTAATTTACATACACATATCCCCCATCCATACTTTAAGTTATGGCATGTCCCCATGACACACAATTAAAAAGCATAAGGTGAAGGAAACTTCCCTGTATATCTAGTCAGATCTGAGTCCAAGCCGGGCTCCATTCTTCATGTCTGAACTAGTGCACACATCTATGCAGACAACTTCTTATCAACCTTCTTGGGGTACACCCCACACTTATCTTTCTCACTAACCAGAGCCTTCTATTTCGAACTCTTCACTTTCCACTCAACACTTGTAGTTGGTCTTTCATTTTTCACCCTCGTTGCTACATTCATCTCAAAAGTCAACAGTCTCCTCACCCATTCTAAGCATGAGTTTTCTCTCGTGTATATCCAATATATCTCTACCCATTGCTATGAATGGTCTTCCTAGGATGAGGGGAACCTTCATTGTTTCTTTCATCTTCACCAATATAAAAACTACAGGAAATACGAACTTATCTACCAGAACGAACACATCTTCCACTATCCCCTCAGGTAGTAGAGTTGTTTGTTCTGCCAGTTGCTAAGATATTAGTGCTGACCTAATCTCTCCGATCTCATTCTCAAGTTTCCTGTAAATAGACAAGGGCATTAAGTTAATTGAGGCACTAGAATCACATGAAGACTTATCAAAATTTATAGTGCCTAAAGATCAAGGTATATTATTACTCCTTGGATCTCCACACTTTTGTGGGAGTTTATTTTGCAAGATTACGTTGCTATGCTCTTTGAGCTTGACCACTGAGGTCTTTTCTATTTTCCTCTTCTTTGTTGGGATCTCCTTCAAGAATTTGAAATAAGCAGGCATTTGTGAGAGCATCCTTGTGAATGGTAAATTTTCATTAACCTGTTTCAGTATATCCAGAAATCTCTCAAACTTCTGGTCCAACTTTTCTCTATATATCTTCTGGGGGAAAGGTACAGCAGGGATGTGCCTGATCTCTTCATGTTCCTCCTTTCTAATTCTCTTCCTTCTTCTTTTTCGCATTTCCCTTCTTGCCTTTCTTCTCCTTAGCAACCTCATTTTTCAGTTGCTCCCCACTTTCCTTTTCAACTTCCATATCGTATTGGACTGTGATAGGATCTTTCAACACTTGCCCACTTCTCAACGTTATAGCATTCATTTCTTCTCTGGGGTTTATCTTCGTATCAGTAGGAAGAGTACCTAGAACTCTCTAAGATAATATTGTTGCAATCTGTCCCACTTGCTTCTCAAGATTTAGAATTGCTTCCCCTTGTAGTTCAAATCTTTCATCAGTCTTCACAATAAAGGCCTTCACAAGATCATCTAGACCGGACTGATTGAGTTGTTGAGGCTGAAACTGTTGCCTCTGCTGATTCACAATACTAGGAGCGCCTTATGCTAAAAATTTGTTGCCATGCATTTGCAGTACCCCCAGGTCAACTCCATGAAAACACAAGTTGCATCTGACCCATTTCATTGAAGTTATAATTACCCACAACATTCACTCCCTGAGTTGAGGCTTCACACTCATGAGTAGGGTGTCCTCCTTCACATATATCACAAACTTCATGAGGTTCACTTTATATTAAAGCTAAGGTCAGCTTCCGTATTACTTTAGACATAGAATCTAATTGTACCCGCACAGATGTATTAGAATCAACTTGGTGAACACCAGTTGATCTTCTTCTTTCAGTACTCTCAGAGGGCCACTAATTAGTATCTTCAGATAACCCATCAAGAATTGTAACTATCTCCTCTGGAGTCTTTTTCATCAATGAGCCTCCAACTGCATTGCTCATTGTTCTATGCGAGGCTGATGTCAATCCATCCCAAATGTCCTGGAGTTGCATCCAGTGTTCCATTCCACTATGTTGACACTTGACTTAAAATCTCGTTAGACCTCTTCCATGCTTCAAATATAGTTTCAGTCTCTTTCTGGCAGAAGTTACAAATTTCTTTTCTAAACTTGCATGTCTTAGATGATGAGGAATACTAATCAAGAATTTTTCTAGTCATCTAATCCTATGTTGCAATTGATCTCATAGGCAAGCTTCGAAGCCACCGCTTTGCATCATCGTTGAGTGTGAAGAGAAATGCCCTTAAGTATACTGCATCGTGTGACACACCATTGTATTGAAAGGTGTTCATAATCTCCTCGAAGTCCATTAGATGGTTGTTTGGATCTTCGTTCATCTTTCCTATGAATACACAACTATTTGAAGCAACCTTTGCTTCAATTGGAAATTGTTAGCTACAACTGGAGGTGGTCTCCCACTAGATAGGCCATGATTGTAGACCGGCCTAGAAAGATTGCCAAGAGATCTCCCAGGCTTGTGAGCAATATTTCCGAACTGGTCTGCAGCCAAGGGATGATTTTAAGAAATTCTCTGACCCCTCTTTTCTTCATAAATAATTTGTGAATCTCTAATAGTTGCTTCCTCAGCATCCCGTGCAGCTTTTTGTGGTTAATGGGCTTCCTCTCTTGTAGCCAAATCTATAGTATCATCATCGACTCCAACCATACTTTCCTTGGTTGAGTATTGCCCAACATTTTCTAACCTCTTAGTGAGATTTCTTTCCTTCCTCAATTGTTGTAGTTGTTTTTCTATCTCTGGAACATATGGTTGCACTTCTTTCGCAGGGGCTCGAGTCTTGCACCAATCTAAACCTGTAGCTTGGAGTACCAACCGTAAAAAAGGAAAAATAAAATAAAAATAGAATTTTTTTTCTAAATTAGCACAAAAAACTATTTGAAATACTATTGATTTCCAATCCCCAGCAAGGACACCAAAATTTGACGAGCGCAAAACGCACACATAAATATACTCGCTAGTCAAATATAGTATAATATAGTATCGTATCAACATGGATCGGATTTAAATAGCGTTCTTGTAGTTTCTAGCTTGGTTGTTATCCAAGATGATAAAAAATTGAGATTTATATGATTAAGAGCTAAAATTAACTAAGAATCTAAAGCTATTGACTAGTGACAATCGTAACAATGAGTAAGAAAATAAGGTTATCAGTGGGAGAAGATAGGGTTTTGATATGATAGTTGCAAAATAATTGTTTGGGATCTAATTTTAGATAAATCTCTTCTAATGTTCAAGTGAGTCTCTTGAATTCACTCAATAATTAGTTTAAATGTTCCGCAAAAACTCCTCTCTCGATTAAGTCTTAACCTCAAAAGATGAATCTAATTTAAGCACGTGAAGATATGCAAGAATGTATAGTGGATTAGTCTTTAGAAATACCCCTTTTAATTATACTCCTAACTAGGTTTAATCAACAACTCAACTAGCATCTTTCAATTACTAAGAAGAATTAATGAACTCAACCAACAATATAATGCAAAGATATCACAAATTAAGCCTCTCTCGATTACATGAACAAGTGAATATAGATGCAACAATTAAATCACCCAAGAACGCTTCAATACATAAACTTAGAGTTATAATCCACAAACAAATATCAACACACCAAATCCATAAAACCGTAAAAGGAACTACTCCATAGATATGGAGCAATTCATCACAAATATATTTAGAGTATAGGAAAATATAAAATGATCCAAACTCGGGTCTTGAGTGAGGATTGAATGATGAAATCCTTGTGTTTTTGCTTCTCCAACTCTTCCTTAGCCTCCTTAGGTCTAAATAATGTCATAAGTCCCTAAAATAATATTTTTCCATGTATTTATACCAAGTAGGGTCCGTCCTAGACAAAATCACCTTTCCCTAGCCGAAAATAAAACATTTACATTGTAAAACATACACAGGCGCCGCATGGGGTGACGCGCCATGCGGGGCATTAGTGGACATCTTCAGAGAGCGCAACAATTGACAGGCAGGAGAAATTGGGCAGCCGCGGCAGCCCACGTGCCGCGGTAGTGGGGTTTTCTCTTAGTACGAATCAAACTTCAATTTTTGATGTCCACACTTGGTCCTCGACCCCTGAAAATGATCCCGGCTTAATCCCTTGGGCTTTTACTTTGACTCAAAACCTCCAAATAGCTCGAATTAGCTCCACAACATCTACATAACTCAAAATTTGTCTTACAATGCATAAAACATACAATAAGTGCAAAACACTACCAACTAAAGCTTAAAACAAGTAAACTGCAGTAAATTAGAGTGAATTAAGAGACTAAAATACCATTAAAGATAACCATCAAGAATCCTATGTATATCTACAACCACCAATATAATAGGTCCAAAGCCTCTTGGACCATAGGCATGGGACGAGTAGCACACTCACAAGAGACAACTTAGAATTGAATTAGAACGATTTAACTAAACAACTTTAACATAGTAATCGGGTAGCATGTGATGATAGTCTATTGCCGCTGAATAATATGAGCAACCCTTACCCTAAAAGAGTTGCGAAGCATTATTTATGTTTCACGGAGTGATCCTTTAGGCCAAAAAACATAGGAACCCCCTCCTTTACATGTTTATTGTTCACACTTAGTCATTGAATACAGAATAATTAAGTTGTAACTTGTAACCTCTAAAGACTTGTATTGATTATCTATAAAGTTTAATATTTGACATGATTTTCTTTAAACTCTCTGTCTTCCCACACTTATATGATCACTTAGGACAATTGCAATCCGATAATCACATACTATAAAATTCAGCGGGGACTCACAGTTGTGGACCTCGAAGAGCGCCTAACATATTCTATTTGAGGTAATTTGAGCCCATACAAGATCTTTGGTAAAACGTACTAGTTAAAATAGAGTTATTTGCAAATAGGTGCCCTAACGCACCTCAAAATCATTAGGTGGAGACTCTTCTCTTTTAGTACCCATTTAAAAGAGTTGTCACATGTCGAAGTCTGCTTTCACCAGAAAAATAGGTGTGATAGCATGGCGACTCTGCTAGGGATTTACACTTAGGCTCTTACCCTAATGAAGTTGACTTGTGTGGATTAACAGATTATTTGATGACATGCAAATCCTTTCCCTTATTTTCCCTTATTTGTTTAAATTGCTATGACAAGTACATCCCCTCCCCATTTTTCCCTTTATTTGCTATGACATTCACATGCTCTATCCATTGCTTTCATCTTGTTTAAGACTACAATATAACGTGTTTCCAGTCCTTATCTCCCTATATGCTTCATTTAGTTAAGATCTCGCATGTTTTCATGAGTTAAACTGACTTCTCTCTTTTGTCTTTCTCTTTTTCTTTTCTTTCTCATGTTTATATTTTTTACTATTTTTATGCACATTCATCATGTTAATATTTGGCAACGCGTTACTATTTCTGCATAAAGCATGCTCGCAAATTCATACTCCACTCTACATATAATCAACATAGCGGTGCTTGATGAGTGTCCAGGCTTTCCTAAAATAATACCTTTTTAAACTGAAAAGGCTTAATTACGGTGACTAGTCGATAAGCGGTGCAATCGACGATCTTGTGCCTTTCCCTCTCAAGTTGTCCACTTGAGAGTACCAATAGACCTTTCTAGAAACCATGCTCTAATTTGAAATGTATATACATCATACTAAACATAGTAAGGATTACTAAGTCATTTACATATCAACCTGCTTAGATGAACCCTGTCCAAAGTCCAATGAGATTTCCATAATCCCAAAGGACAATGTCACGCTGTGTGCATTACTTGGAGAAAACATGCCAGTAGTTTGATCATTATTGCAAATATTGTTGAATGTGGAGGGGGAAAGGGCTAACTTTTATTTGTTAGTAGAAAATGAAGCACGAAATCCCTAGGTTCGGTATGGTCCAGAATATCCCGCATTTGCTAATTACCTGGTGGAACGACCTTGCACCCTATAATAGAAACCATGTGAGGAGGGTAATGGGTAGCCTACCATCTTTGCTGAACATTCAACTAAATAGGGGACTGATCAAGGCTGCTACCATTTTCTAGGATGAGAACAAAGTTGTTTTTCGATTTTGCAATATAGAAATTAGTCATCTCCTAAAAGAAATATGGGGTTTCGCCAAGTTACCATGGGATAGTCCAGGACTATTGGTGCCAGAAAATCGTGCTCCAGGAGGTTTTATGAAAATGCTGGGTTTTAAGAAGAACGACAAAAGGGTCTGTCTGAGGAAATCATACATCCCCTTTGAATTTCTATATGAGCGTTATGGGCATAGAAAATCATATCGTCTTCATTCTGAGGAGTGAGCCATTACCTTTATGGGATGGGTGCACTGCCAAGTCTATGTCTTCATAGTCTATTTGTTGGGTTTTGTGCTCTTTACAATGCAAGGGGGAAGAATTTATACTCGCTTAGCCATGGTTGTCGGGACCATAATGGAGGGTATTGAGGGCCAGAAGTACACTATCATCCCGATAATCCTAGCCAAGATGTACCGTGCTATGGATCGGTGCAAGCATGGGTTTCGACACTTTGAAGGTTATAGTCAAGTTTGGCTGCTGGAACACTTTCAGAGGGGTGATTATCGCCAGAAGATTTTGCAAAGGCCACTAAACTACTACATAGCCAGTCATCATATAAAGAAGATGACCTTCATTCAAGACAAGTTTGCAAAGCCTGGAAATACTGTAGGCTAGGTGCGTTTCTTAACAATCCGACAGACGAACAAGTGCATTGGAAGTTTGAGTGATTTCCTAGTAGTGAGTTAATCATCAGGTCCAAAGGAACTACTCACCTAATGCTGATCGGGATGCGGGGTATCTACCCTTATGCTCTTGTAAGGGTAATGAGGCAAGCTGGGAGGAAATAAGTCATACCTTGGGTTTCCAACATGGTTCAACATAAAGAAGTTTTGAAAGGAGATGTCATCCCATTCAGGTTTGAAGCCCGACACATGTGGAACCAAAAGATCATCGTGGAGGGAGAGACTATTGAGACAGATAGACATCACGCCAGTCAAATGTACTACTATCTCTCGTGGTTGGAGGACGACATAGCCGGGGACGTCAAATCATGGGTCAATTTTAAAGATAGGATCATAGATAAGGTGGCTGCAGCGCAGGTGAAGTATAAGAGTTACGTAAAAGGGTATTCGAATCTAAAGCTAAACATCTAGAACATCATAAGGTGGATATGGAAGCGATCAGGGAATGGAGTGAAATTTTAAATAAGTCGACAGAGAGGTTTGAACATCTGGAGCAAGGACTGATGGAGCTAGAGGGGAAGATGAGAAAGAGGCTTTGGGATTGTAAGGCATGTATTCAGATGAAGGAGTGATGTTGGCAATGTCATACTTGATACTCGACATGCACGATTTGGGAATGTGATTGCTGGAGTCAAGAGAGCCAAGCATGGAGAAGGTCCTTCAGGGACCAAGATATAGATCACTTTCTTTCTCATATCTAATCTTTGCCTTTCTCTGCATGAGGCTAAACACTGCCTCCATTATAAATAATTGGGCTAAGCCCTGCCCCCATTACTGCATGAGGCTAAGCACTGACCTCATTACTGCATAAGGCTAAACGATGCCTTCCCTTGCATGAGACTAAACACTGTTTCCATCACATTGCATGAGGCTAAGCATTGCCTCCATTACTCTATAAGGATAAATGATACCTTTCCATGCATGAGACTAAGCATTCTCTCCATTACATTGCATGAGGTTAAACACTTCCTCCTTTATTGCATAAGGCTAATCACTTCCTTCATTTGTATGAGACTAAGAATTGTCTCCATCATATTGCATGGGGTAGAGCACCGACCTCATTATTACATAAGGCTAAACACTCCCATTCTCTGCATAGTTCTAAGCACCGCCTTCATTCTTCGCATGAAGTTTGAGTAGTGTAAAACATGACTTAAGTCGTAATCCTACTCCGTTAGTTGAAAACGAGAGTGTTGTGATTGTGAATTATCAGGAAAACTATTTTGTTACGAGAATGTAATTAATTCAATTAAGGAAACCAATGTTGTATCCCTATCAATGGAATGTAATGCTATCGCTGTTAATGTGATATATTTCTAATGGAAGGTCCTTTGATATGCAGATGGTTCATAAATGACTACCCAATATTTCCCAATAATTAGGTAGTATTTTCCATGTATGATTTTCTCAAATATAAAAGAGTTAAAGATGAGAACAACCAATATTTTACAAATAGAACCCACTTACTCCTAAGCGATTCTATTAAACAAGGTTTAAAGCATTGAGTTTTTGCTATTCAATTCTACCAAACCATAACGAACTTTTCCAAGTAAAGATAGCGTAAAATGGCATTAGTCAATGTTTGCAACCATCTACAATAAATGAAGCATGAGAAATGAATAGATATCAACCAAACATTATATATATATATATATATATTCAATGTTAAACACCCATTTACATTACACCCATTTAGAGTCCACAACCTTAGTATTTAAAACTAGCTACTCATACTAGAATCCAAGAATAAAGCAATAAATAAAGTCATAAAGCTTACAAAGATGAAAAGATTCTCTCTTCCAAAGATTCCAAAATAATGTTTTATTCAATATTCTAATTGTAGCCTATTTTTCAAACAAGATGTCCCACAAAAACCCTAGTCATTCTACTTATAATGGGCTAATAGTCGGGGTCAAAACGTGACAAAAATACCCTACAGATCAAGTCTACGATTGCAGAATGGGTCGCAGACAGCTTTCACGGTCCGTATATCTTCCCTTTCCTTTGTAGAGATGGTTGCCTAGTTCTCCAGCGTTCCGTCGCAGTTATGTGATGCGTCCCGCATATCCATTTCGCGACCGCATATCCTACCGTAGAATCACCTTCTCAGAAACCCTTTTTGCATTTGTGCGATCATTATGTGTCCGCACAAGAGTTATACAACCGCATAATGGATCGCAGAGTCCACTCTCACAACTGGGTTGGACTGTTTCACTATGCGGTTAGTGTGCGGCGCACATCATTTATACGGTCGTAAACCTGCCGCATTTCAGATCTACTACTAGTTTTTGTCATCTTTTCCATGTTCTTGGCTCTTCAAGTCTTGTTGTCTGCAAAACACCAAAACTACATAAGAAACGACTTACAATGCTTTATAAAATGAGCTAAAGTCTATGTAGTTTGTACAAAAAAGGCCGAAATGCTACGGCACATCAACACCCCCAACTTTAACTCTTGCTTCCCCTCAAGAAACTAAAACAAAGTTAACCTACCAAGCACAAGTCTACTTCTACCTGAGTACAAAGCAGTAGTGACTATGGATGGTGCTGACTGTTAGCTAACAAGTATGTAACTTATTTTATTCACCGTATTTTTGAAGTCAAAGATCATTTAACAGTTCGAATAATCAGTTTATAAACTTCGAGCCTCAAGAGCAATGACAAAGTGCTACCCACAGCTAGATATGCACATGTATCCTACTTCAAGAAACCTAACTTTTTCTAAATTTTGCAATTCATGCGTGCTCACATAAAAAACAATCCCTAACTCAACAAATATGTACAGGGGATACAATCAAACACTCTTGAATTAATAAAGAAGGCTACGTGCTACAAGTATCAGTCCATATTCTTGCCCTTATTTTAACTCATTGCTATCTCATGAATAATTGGTTGTAGATCACAAAGGACTTTTTAAGGGTTGTAGTGTAGGCTTCGGGACGGGTTGAACGAATATTTGGGAATATAGTGATTGTACCCTCCTTGAATGCTGCATACACTTTGCTTCTTTTTAAACGACATATCCCTTATTGACCTCTAGTTACCGGCATATAACTACCTCAAAATAGCTCTTCCGTTTTCACAAGACTCCAAAGACATTTTTTATATAGATGTTTTCTTTGGTTTTTCTTTTAGAGCTTGCATATCATCATATACACAACTTTGAGGTATTTGCTTCTACCCACAATATACAACCTTATCAATCTTCAATTATCACCAACACCCCAAACTTAGGCTTTTAGCCTCATTCTTGATCTTTCAAGGAGGGACGGGCTCAAAAGAGGAAATAATTTCACAAAAGGGTAAAGGTTTGTAATGTGGTAGCCAAATAAAAGGTTAAAGGCTCAACAGGGGATAACTAGGATAATAATTGCACCAGGGAGGTCAATTCAGTCAAACATTAGTTGGCAATAATAAATAGATCCTAAGGTCATTTCAACACCCAATCATCAACCTGAGATTTGCATTGAGAAACCAACAGGGCAAGTTCTAGACATTTCAAGTTGAGCACATGCATTATTTGCACAAATTCTCACCCATTCACAACGCATGAACTGTTCGAATCAGCATAATTGCAGCCCTCATGTGGATACAAGGAGACTCAAAGCTTCATCACATGATATTTGAGATTCTAAGTAAGCATAAAGTCAAACAGCGAGCCTCGTTTCACAAGAATGACTAACTGTTTATTTACAAAATTTGAAGGGAGCAATTTATTCAACAAAAACTTATCACATGCTTGAAACTGGAACAAAAGCACCAAACAAGTCAAAAATGTTTGTGCTACCGCCATGGTTCTACTATTACACCCTTGGAAAAGAACCCGGCAAATAAAATCCAAGGGGAATTCATTGCTATATACAAATCTACACTATTAAGATTAAGAGTTTATATACAAGTTGAAAAAGGTTGACTACCACACCCCCAACTGAAGAGCATGCATTGTCCCCAAGGCATTGTGAAAGTAAGAGCAAAGTTTAGGGGCTTCATGGGGCGCACTAGGCGCTTGGAGGGTTTGGAACATCCGAGGCGGCCGTGGGGCCGGAGGCTAACAATGTCGAGGCAGTGGGTGGAACCTCTAACTGGATAGTGGTGTCTGTAACCAAAGTAGGAAGCTCCGCTAGTTGCGAAGCTGGGTCTTGGACCTTGGAGCTGCTAGCTTCACCCAATGATGGTTTAGTGATCGTGGTAGTAGCTTTGGCGACCATATGTACAAGGGAGTGTGCATTGTCTGTCTATATATCTTCCTCCTCCTCCTCATCCAGTGCAACTATAGAAGAAGAAACCCATTTTCCTCTATTGTATCTTTGATCATCACCCTCCTCAAGTATCCCCTCCTCATCAGTTTCCTCTTCATCAGTTCCCACATTAGATTTCTCAGTTGAAGGATCATTGGTATGTGCAACGAAGCCCGGACCTTGTGAGACCTCAGTACCATGGTCCACCTCAACGTACATGAGGTTTGTAAAATCAAGGTCAATGCTTGGTATGTGGGAGGTGCCAGTGCTGTGCTCCCCTTCCACCAGAAGAAAGGAGGTCAAATCAAACTCTAGTGTCTACATCTTACGCAGCTCTGACTTGAACTCAGCTACATCCTTTTTGAGTTGAGGCATGTCCCCAGCTTCGCCTCAATCAACCCTCTTAAGGCGCACTTCAAAGTTCTTGAGTCGATCCTCATATGATAGATGTTGTTTTTGAATAGCACTTACTAAGATTTGAATCGGGGCTAGTGCTTGCCGGATGAGAGATGGAAGTTCTTTCGTCAATTTGTCTACTTTCGCATTTGCATGTTGTGCCAGTAGACAAAGCTTGGAAAGTGCAGGCAGAGAGACATGCAGTGTCACAGAGGTTGGTCTGTAGTGGATGTGGAGGCAGTTGGTGCAGAAGAAGTGTTTGGAAAAGGCAGCTGGTGCTACTGAGGCTGGAAGAGGAGTGAGTGAAGGCTCCGGTGGATCTTCGACAAGTTTATCCACATCATCATTGATCCGAGCGATGTCAATTTCTTGAACAACGTTTTCTATGCGGTCATATTTGGGGAAAGGAGGAACTTCCCTAGCTTTATACAAAGCATGAATTAAGCATGGGAAGGGGAGAGAGGTTTCTTTCTGGTTTTCCCGGATCCCAATCTCATAGAATATAAGCTCTCCTTTATCAACCTTGATATCGGACATGATGCAAGCAAAGAGGGCCGCCTTCTCGATGCTTATGTCAGTTTCATTTCTCTAGGGAATTATACGGGAATAGGCCAAACTGATCCAGTAGTAGCATTCTTGAGTAAGATCCCTCTTGTGAATCTTCTAGCATGGAGCGATCCATGATGGAGTTCCCTTGGCTATGACGGAGGCTACCCAAGCATGCTCGGATTCTTTATTTGCAATCTTTGCATCACATTCTGCCGTGCCTAGCTCCAATTCTTCAAAATATATATCATTTATTGATGAGGCATCATATAGTATTTCAACCACTCGAACTAAGAAAGATTTCAAGAATATACGGTTTCTCTTCTGTTCAGCATTCTAGGATGCAGCATATGCAGCATAGAATTCCCTAACAAGCGTCTCATTGTAGTCTCCCGGAACCGGACTGAAGAACTCACATACCCTCTTTATGATATTTTCTAGCACATGGAGATAGTGTTCTTTTAGCCCGTTCAAGCCTAGCTGCTTTTCTTCGAGGATCTTTCTTTTTGTCGGGCCATCTCTGTACAGAGTCCAAGAACTAGAGATCCCAAACCTCAGATCNCATAAGGTCCATCTATGCCTCCTCCTCTTCAGACTTGGAGGAATGCTCGGATAAAGTTCTGGATAAAGTAGCTGCCTATCTATTTCCTCGAGTGGTGGGTTGTCGAGATGCTAGAGCTTTCTTTGCTATTCCTGTTAATTAACAAGGAGTGAGTACATGATAAGGCATGGGTAACATATAGGAAGGAAATAAAAAACAAANCAGTAGTAGCATTCTTGAGTAAGATCCCTCTTGTGAATCTTCTAGCATGGAGCGATCCATGATGGAGTTCCCTTGGCTATGACGGAGGCTACCCAAGCATGCTCGGATTCTTTATTTGCAATCTTTGCATCACATTCTGCCGTGCCTAGCTCCAATTCTTCAAAATATATATCATTTATTGATGAGGCATCATATAGTATTTCAACCACTCGAACTAAGAAAGATTTCAAGAATATACGGTTTCTCTTCTGTTCAGCATTCTAGGATGCAGCATATGCAGCATAGAATTCCCTAACAAGCGTCTCATTGTAGTCTCCCGGAACCGGACTGAAGAACTCACATACCCTCTTTATGATATTTTCTAGCACATGGAGATAGTGTTCTTTTAGCCCGTTCAAGCCTAGCTGCTTTTCTTCGAGGATCTTTCTTTTTGTCGGGCCATCTCTGTACAGAGTCCAAGAACTAGAGATCCCAAACCTCAGATCCTTACCACTCTTTCGGCGTGCTTCGACATGGAGGTCAACTGGTGGCACAAGGTGAATCTATGCCTCCTCCTCTTCAGACTGGGAGGAATGCTCGGATAAAGTTCTGTATGTGTCAGGCCGCGTGCGTTGGGATTGCAGGATTATAGTAGCTGCCTGTCTCTTTCCTAGAGTGGTGGGTTGTCATGATGCTAGAGCTTTCTTTGCTATTCCTGTCAATTAACAAGGAGTGAGTACATGATAAGGCATGGGTAACATATAGGAAGGAAATAAAAAACAAAGATGGTTCTACGACCAGTTATGCGATCAAAATATAGCTCTGCGAGCCGCAGAACATTTCGCATAGTACAACTCTTAGAAACAAAACAAGTTATGCGGTCCACAGAAGTGGTCGCAGAACAACTTATGAAATCGCAGATCGGTTGCATTTTTTTCTTCAGATATAGCCTATTGTCTGCCTCTGTCTGCGACCATTGTACGATCCGCAAAATACTTCTGTAGTCACGAATTCAACCGCACATGGGCTTTGATAAAACTACATATCATGCAAAACGCGATGACTCTGCGGACCACAAAGATCATCGTTCCTAATAAAAAACGGTGTTCTCAGGCCATTGCACACACATCAAGTTCGTACTCAGTCCCAAATTCACAAGATCACACTTAGTCATCATGAAGAAATATTGTGCAAATGGACACAACTTTCCAACCCCTTTACTCGAATCCTACCCTCTAGTTCAAACCCCCAAATTTCGATTTACCCAGCACATGAATTTTTCCCCTAGCGATGATTTTCATTCCAATAACTCACAAATGAATACCCATAGAAAGGAGTTGGGGAGAAAGGGGAGGGTAATGAAAGCACATGGCACACTTCAATTTGATTAAGCAATAGAAAGGATGGAAATGGACATTCCAGATATCAGAAGATGGAGATTTTCGATCCGAATCGCGAGCAAGGTAAGCCCTTCCTTTTTTATTTTGTGTTTTTCAGTATTTTTGGTCTTTTCTGTCTTTTCTTTTTGTGTTTTGATTTATGTCTCTGTGTGTGGGAGTGTAAATGAATGAAGGAAATGAGTGAGGGTCTTAGGGATTAATACCTGAGAGGTTCTCGGTGAGGTAGTGCATCACATAACATATTATGCGACTGCATATGTGTTATACAATGGGTTAGTGACTGAGTAGTGCGCAAAAGGTTTGCGACCAGTTCTGCGGTTGCATAATCATTATGCGGGCCGCAGCAAGTGAATTTTCCCCGTATTTATTAAGGCCTAGTTTGCATTTTTTCTGCTTGTGTCTGCGACCATTATGCGGCCAGCACATCCTTTATGCGGCCGCAGAACTTGCTTTCCTCAATTTCCTAGGCCCTTGCATCGTATTTCCTTGTATTTTGGGTCACCTACATTCTAACACACACGTAAAACTGCTCAACACTAACAATTAATCTTACCGAAATTAAAATCAAACTAAAAGGTGTTACCACACATGGGTTGCCTCCCAAGAAGCACTTGATTTTAACTTCGTGGCACAATGATGTTGCGCCCATTTTGGCTAATCAGTTGTGGGGGCTGCTGTAGGACCATCCTTGTGTGCGAATTGTCCTACCAAGTGCCTTTATCCAATGGTTCCTAGGTATTGCTTGACCCTTTGGCCATTTACTTTGAAGGATCTAGTCCCGTCCTGGGATTCCAATTCAATAGCACCATAGGAAGACACATTCACAACTTTGAACGAGCCAGACCATTTGGATTTGAGTTTTCCCGAAAAGAACTCCAGTCTTTAGTAGAAGAGTAAGCCCAAGTGACATGATTTAAATTCCCGCTTCAAAATCTTCTTGTAGTGAACAAACTTCAATCTTTCCTTATACATGGTTGCATTCTCATAGGCATCAAAACGAAATTCATCCATCTCGTTAAGTTGTGTCATTGTTAGAATAGCAGCTTCGGCCCTGTCAAGATTTAACTTTTTCAATGCCCATATAGTTTTGTGTTCAAGATCCACTGGCAGTGACACGCCTTACCAAAAACCAACCGGTATGGTGAGGTTCCAATGGGAGTCTTAAATGTTGTGCGATATGCCCACAATGCATCATCTAGCTTCCTTAAGCAGTCGGTCCTGTTTGCATTAATAGCTTTTGCTAGAATATCTCCTGGTTAGAAACATCAACTTGACCGCTCGACTGAAGATGATAAGGGGTGGCCACCTTGTGCTTAACTCTGTATTTTTCGAGCAACCCGGAAAAAGCTTTGTAGCAAAAGCGAGAACCACATCACTAAGGATGGCCCTTGGGGTTCCAAACCGTGTAAATATGTTCTTCTTCAAGAAGGAGGTTAAACTCCTAGCCTCATTGTTTGTCAAGGAAATTGCATCGACCCATTTGGAGACATAATCTACTGCAACCAAGATATATGTCATGCCATACGAGTTTACGAAGGGAACCATGAAATCTATCCCCCGCACATCAAAGATCTCGACCTCCATCACAAAGTTCCTAGGCATCTCATGCCTTCTAGAAATTGACCCCTGTCATTGACATTGATCACATGACTTGACCAATTGGTTTGCATCTTGGTAGGTCGATGGCCAATAATATCCATATTCAAGCACTTTTGCCGCAGTACGATTTCCACCGTGGTGGCCCCCAACTGGGGAGTCATGACATGCTTTGAGAATTTGAATTACCTCATCTTCTGGAACACAACGCCGAATGATGTTGTCGGCACAAATCCGGAACAAAAAGGGTTCCTCCCAATAGTACTGCCTAAACTCTCGCAAGAACATTTTCTTTTGATAAGCGTCCAATCCGTCGTGGATAAGCTCGCTAAACAAGAAGTTAGCGATGTCGTCATACCACAAAGCAAAGTTTCTAGACAATGCCAATATATGTTCATATGGGAAGGCATAATTAATTTCAAGATTTTCTTTTGGTTCCCCTGCCTCTTCATGCCTAGATAAGTGATCCACAACTTGATTCTCTATTCCTTTCTGGTCTTTGACTTCAAAGTCAAACTCTTGTAACAAAAGGACCCACCTAATCAATCTCGGTGTAGACTATCACTTTGGAGAACAACAAATAGGCCCAGAACCTTTCAAAAGCATGCACAACAGCAAGCAGTTCTTGCTCTGCCACAGTGCAATTCATTTGTATGCCATTGAGTGTCTTGCTTGCATAGTAGACAGGGTGAGGAATCTTGTTATGTCGTTTACCAAGTACCACTCCAATAGCTACACTACTAGTGTCACACATGAGTTCAAATGGAAGATACCAATCGGGTGTGACAATAATAGGTGTTGTGGTGAGCCTTGCTTTCAATTCCTCAAAAGCTTTGAGGCACTTCTCAGTGAAATCAAACTTTGCATTCTTTTCAAGGATCTTGCACATGGGACTTGCAATTTTTGAAAAGTCTTTGATAAATCACCTATAAAAACCGGCATGCCCCAAAAAGCTCTGAACGCCTTTTACCGAAGTGGGACGAGGAAGCTTGGAAATGATCTCGATCGTTTCCCGATCAACCTCTATGCCTTTGTTGGACATTTTGTGGCTTAGAACAATACCCTCGTCCACCATGAAGTGATATTTTTCCCAATTTATCACAAGGTTGATTTCCTTACATCTTTTGAGCATTTGGCTAAGGTTGTCAAGACAATGCTCAAAGGAATCACGAACTATAGAAACGTCATCCATAAACACCTCTATGAAATCCTCCAGCATGTCTGAGAAGATTTACATCATGCACCGTTGAAAGGTAGCTGGGGCATTGCATAGCCCAAATGGCATCCGGCTAAAGGCAAAGGTCCCATACGGGTATGTGAATATTGTCTTCTCTTGATCCTGTAAGGCAATGTTGATTTGGTTGTAGCCAGAATAACCATCCAAGAAGCAATAAAATGACTTTCCCGCTAGCCGATCAAGCATTTGATCAATACAAGGCAGAGGGAAATGGTCTTTGCAAGTAGCACTATTGAGCTTCTGGTAGTCCATGCAAACTCTCCATCTTGTCGCCGACCTCATTGGGATGAGTTATTTTTTCTCGCTCTGAATCATGGTCATGCCTCCTTTCTTTGGCACACATTACATCGAACTCAGCCAAAGACCATCGGCAATGGGGTAGACAACCCCGACATCCAACTATTTTATTATTTCTTTCTTCACCAGCTCTTGTATTGAAGGGTTGAACCTTATTTGATGCTCCACGCTGGGTTTTCTCTCTTTCTCCAATTGTATTTTGTGTTCACAAATTTCGACGATAATACCTTGGACATCTGCTATAGTCCACCCAATGGCCTGTCTATGCTCCCTCAAGGTGTTCAATAAGTGTTCAACCTGCACATCAATAAACAAAGAAGAAATAGTTACATGTAGAGTTTCATTAGACCCATGCAATTTACACCTTAAGTGCGGTGGAAGTGGCTTGAGCTCAAGTTGTGGCGGCTCGATAATTGAAGGCTTAGCGGGAGGGGTGACTCTATTCTCCAAGTCAAGAGAAAGCTTCTTTGGTTCATAAGTGTAGGATCCAAGTCCTTCCAATGCATTCATCGATTCCATGTATCCTTCCATGTCTTCACAGTCAAAACTTACCAAAATAGCTGCCAATGCCTCACCAAGGAATTCCTCTTCCATATTCACCTCGACTGCATCCTCTACCTCATCAACATAATCAATGACTGAGATACTTTCGTATGCATGTGGCAATTTCATACCCTTAATCAATTGAAAGGTAACCTCTTCATCATTAAATCAGAACTTGATCTCATTTCATTTTGAATCCATGATTTCTCTCCCGGTAGCAAGGAATGATCTCCCCAAGATGATATGGATTTATTTATCAATAACACAATCGAGGATTTCAAAGTCGACAGGGAGGAGAAACCTCTGCACTTTCACAAGAACATTATCAACAATTTCCGCCAGTCGCTTTATTGAACGGTCGGCCATTTGCAACCTCATACTTATAGGCCTAGGAATACCTAATTCTTCTTTCTTGTAAATAGCAAGGGGCAGTAATTTGATGTTAGCCCCAATATCACAAAGGGCTCGTGCAAAATCGTGCAACCCAATGGTGCATGGAATGGTGAACATTCCCGAGTCCTCCTTCTTTTGGACGGTGGTTGTTGCTATGATGGAACTAACCATGTTTTCCAACCTGGACTCACTTGGAAATCTTTCCTTCCAATGTGGAGAGTTATAATATTGTCCCTTTTGTGGATCATAGGGGTTTGAACTCCGATTTGAAAAATTATTGTTGTGGTTGCTCCAATTTCCTTGATTGAACTACCTTGGTCGTTTCTCCACTGTTGGTTACGTTGCCCTTGCGGAGTTAGACCTCCGTTGGTTTTGTTGCCCTGATCCTTTGTAGGGTTGTCTTTGATATCCTCATTGAGAGTCGTTTTCATAATTTGCTTCTTCGTAATCCTCATTTGACATGGGTTGCACATCTTCCACAACATTCACCTTTTTTGTTTGGCTTTCAGTGAGCATTTTTGTCAACACATTGATGTTGGTGGCAGGCCCGAAAATTACGTCATCGCTTTCTCGGTTGTCCTGAATCATGTTGGTCAAGGAAGGAGTACCATATGCAATTCCACTTGTGGTGTCTTACGAGTGCCAAGCTTGGTTATGTTCTACCATCTTGTCAAGGATTTGTGTGACCCTTGCAAATATTTTATCCACAAAGGATCCATCCGCTGCATTTTTGGATATGGATTGGTTCATAGGATCCAAGCCCATGTAAAACTTCTCCAAAAAAATATTATCCGGAAAACCATGATTTGGCGACCGTATCAACTATAACTTGAATCTATCCCATGCTTTATGTACATGCTCTCCCGGTAATTGCTTGAAGAAGAAAAGTTTTTCCCGGATCTCGGATTGCTTGATTTGCGGAAACCATTTTGCTAGGAAAGCTCGGACAAGTTCAGGCCAAGTATGGATGGAATTAGGAGGTAGATTTTGGATCCATTGTCTTGCCTCTACATCTAGAGAGTACTTGAACACCCTCAACCTTAGGGTATCATCTGAGTCATGATTCTGTTTGTGTATCGCACACAAACCGAAAATATTTCTGAGATGTTGTGTTGGATCATCACTTGTGGAATTTCGAAAAACACCCCTCTGCCTTGAGCATTAGGATTAGACTGTATTCCATTTTGAAGGTGGAAGCATCAACTCTTGGAGGGACAATAGCATTTGTATCCTCAATATACTCATCTATATCCGCAAAAATATTCTCTTCTTTCGGCTCGCCCATGTTTACCTAATGA
>AWOL01S0013689.1:86699-105389 GCA_000715115.1 Nicotiana otophora
GGTCGGACAACCGCCTCTTGGCATCTCCGGCGTCTTCTCGCGGCTCAAACAGTTTCAAGCACGCTCGTTAGGTATAATCGTCAACTCTTTAATTAATTTCTGATTTTTGTTTTTTTATTATTAATTGGTTAGTTTCTGATTTTTGATTTTTCTGTTTTGGTTGCTTGTTGTTAATTAGAGTTTCAAGTTAGTTTAGTTGTGATATTTTAACTTCAATACCACATAAGGGGGGGGGGGGTGATTTGTATGGTGTCCAATTTTTCGCTTAAACTGAGAAAGGAAGGACCTAGTTCTTCTAAGTGTTCCTTAACCTACTATTGCTGAAATAGTAAATGCGGAAAGTAAAGAACAAAAGTATTTTACTTGGAAATCACCTGGCTCAAAAGGTGAAAAACCTATGACCTACTTCCTAGTAGAATTTCCCAAACTCTTCCACTAAATCACTGAGCCAAAAACTGCAGTTACAAAACACTTTTGTAAACCTAGGATTAACTCTAATCCCGTTGTGGCAAACAACCTCTAACTATTGCGACAACTTCAAGTTAACTCTAACTCAAATACTCTGAGTACCTATTACAATTGCCTCTAGATAAAGCTGAAAGGTACAATATGAAAACACCTACTACAATTGATCTAGAATAAAAGACAGACACTTGGAGCGGGTTCTTCTATATGGTTCATGTAGCTTCAGATTTGCACACTTGAATGTCACACGAAGTGCTTCCAAAATGCCTTGCTATTTTATTCTCAATTCACATTTTGCTTCTGCTTTTGTGAATTTGTATTAGAATGAGAACATTCTGCGATTTATAAAGTTAGTAGAATAGAAAATAACTAGAGTTCTAATGCTACGCTTCATTGGTGGAAGAGTTCTAGTTGATTTCAACTTCTAACTCCTCCCTTATCTTGGATAGTGTTCTCTTTGAGTAAAGAGTCCTTCGTTTTCTCAATTATGCAACCTTTTCGATCAGGAGATATCGATTATACCAAGTTAAGCTTATCTCCTTCACGTGCATCCCACATACTCGAATCTGCCCGTGTCTATGCATACAAGGGATGGACCTGGTTCATGCCTGAGCTTCCTTTGTCAATCTTCCATACTAACCTTCACTTAGGCCAACAGTTTGGGTCGTGACAAGTTTCATGGCATTGTGAGCCGAGAGACTGGAGATATTAATGAATGAGTGCGGCTGAGGGCCTCAAGAGTGATATTAAGTGATCGGGCTATACACTGCATCATGTTATATTGATTATATTTATGGGATCCGGTTGCACGCCACAACATGCTTTTACTGATTTATGATTGCCCTTGGGCTGAGGGAGTCCCTTCGGAGTTTGCACATACCCCTAGTGAGCGCAGTTGATTTATATTGAGGAATGGATCTTCCCTGGACATGGATCTTTTCCAAAGCATTTATACACGGGGATGGATCTTACCTATGGGTTGGACTTGCCATACTCAGTACTGACTGACTGATGGTCAATTGATATATATATTCCGAGATGGATCTTCCCACGGCCAGATTGGCCATATACAAAACTGAGTGATTGAGCATGATGGGTGGAAAGTGTGAGACAGTGAGATTGAGTACTCTGAGAGTGTGAGTACATGAGTTCATCTTTGAGATACATTGCATTGACATGCACACATGACATACATGCATAGAGATGTATTTTCCTCATGCTGTACGCTATCACGTCATATATGGCTTCTCCCACATGTTGACATATGGGCATAGAGTTGTATTTTACACTTTCTATCTTGAAAGAAAATGAACACCTTATTTATTGTTGAAAGGAGTTTTGAAAAACAAATTGCAGTTTTCAAACTTACTCATATTTTTGGCAACTTCGGTAAACGACTTGGGTTTTCACTAATATACTAGAAAGGCAGAACTATTTTCAGAAATCATAATTTAGCTAAGCATTCTATCTCTGAGTTACTTCTCTAATTACTAGCTTTACTTTGTTATGGACTATTGTTGGCTATTGGTGTTTGACCCGACCTTTGTTCTAGTTCGTCACTACTTTCAACCTAATGTTTGGTTTGGTACTTATTGAGTACATGGGTCGGTTGTTCTCATACTACACTTCTGCACCTTGCGTGTAGATATTAGTTTTTGATGCTGCTGTGATCGACGAGAGCTGGAATTGAAGACGTACCTGCGTTCCAATTGTAGCTACCTCTTGTTCATGGTAGCCTTATATTCATAAAAATTAGTTTATGTACATTTCGAATAAATGATGTATTTATTTCACACCAGATTTGTAAATTCTAATCTTAGAATCTCATGATTTGTACTACCAGTCCATAGGGAACGTATCAATTTCAGATGTTTTCTTTTATTTAATTGTCTTATTAATTTTATTGGAGTTGGTTAGTTGTTAATTGGCTTACCTAGCAGATTATGTTAGGTGCCATCATGACTAGCTGGATTTTAGGTCAAGACAGATTGGTATCGGAGCTCCAGGTTCATAGGTTCTACAAGTCATGAGCAAGTGTCTAGTAGCATCTTGCAGATCGGTATGATGACGTTCATACCTTATTTGAGAGGCCGCAATACATTTAGGATATACTTCCCATCCTTTTTCCTCATCGTGCGACATTGATTCAACTTGAAGCGTAACTTTTTGAATTCCTTCCATGCATTCGTATGCGCATGTGAGCGCTCGGTATCAGTTGTGCATCAACGACTTGTGAATTCAAGGATGATGTGCGAGATGTGATTTCTGTGTGCTAATAATGGGACAGTTTGGAGGACTTGAGGCTGGGTTTTGACTATTGCTGGAGCACAGAGGTTTCAGTTGTGTGAGCACGTGCTTTTGGATTTATAAGTTCCAGTAGTGTCCCTATTAGTAGAATATGTGGCTCAATGAGTGATTGGATGGGTATATGATGAGTATGATGTGACTGCGGGATATATTCAGATTGATTGAATGTGACGAGAAGAGTTTTCTTGAGATGTAAAAAGGATTATTGGGTGCTTGATTTATGCCTTGATGTGACGTATAGTCTCGAGTTATGAGTGTATTGAAATATTTTTCATGATTGTCTAATTGTGGAACGAAGTAGATTTTTATGTCTTGTTGATAGGTTGAGACTCAGGAAGATTAAGTGATTGCGTAGTAGTTGTGGCTGTGAAAGGGTATAAAGAGATGTTAGTTGAGGCTAAGCAGGTAGGCTATAACCTGCGAGGAAATCTATGGATATGTGATTTTTATGATGTTATGTGGAGGCTTTCTTTTCTACTAGTGGGTTATATTTGTGTGATTTGAGTTTGGATCGGTTGTAATAGTTGACCTGACCGTCACGAGGATGAATTCGAGATTTGTAGATGACATGAGGTATTAGATGGTTGGTGTTACATGAGCTTATGAAGTATTTAATTGAATCTCGCTGTGGTATTATGGTAGTAATGAGGTATAGTTATTGTAAGTTATCATATGTTTTATTCCATGGCTTTGAGCCAAGTGGGGGAGTCTTCTATCGATGAGTTGATTGCACGGTTATGTGTTGTATTGGTTTCGGTTTGTGGTATAGTAGTGAATCAGTTATGACTTACAAAGGTTGAGATTGAGGATGACTCGAGTAAGGGAATTTCTGGATACGGGTTGTATTACACTCTATGGGTATATAGGAATCATGGAATGATTGATTAGTTATCCGTGAAGGATGTAGTGTGCATGGCGTAGGAATTTGCTTGGTTTCTTTAAGGTGGGGTTACTTATTTGGGTATCGTCGTGCTAATGGGGCACAAGTCGTTTGGCTCGTTTGGGGCGGTGTAATTGATATTTGAGCAGAGTGGATGAATCTCGAGAATGGTTCTAATGGATTCAAGATTTATATGTAGCAATTGAGAATTTCGAATTGGTATATATCTAGGATCTGATATTTGCATTAGATGGTGTCGGGACTCATGGTATTTCTATATCCTTATGGATTCTACATATCAGTATCAGGAGGTGAAGGAAAATAGTTTTGGGTTCGCAGAATACCTCTTAAGAGGGGGTATCTTGGTTGTGGTACTTTTGGGGTGCTTGAGAGAGAATTTAGCATCTTATGGTCCTTAGGGCGGTGTGGTTTTAAGCTAGAGTTCATGGGGTGAGTTTTGGTTAAGGATCGTGGTGTTCTAGCACGGGGAAGTATCAATTTGAAGGTAATTTGGAAGGAACTCGGAGAAATAGGACATCTTGGTAGTATGTCGGATCAGCACGGTAATGGATATGATCTGTTCTTTTGGTTCTATGATGTGGTGAGTTTCTACAGGTGTTTTGTGGCAATGCTCTTGGGTTTTGGCGACCTGCAAGGCTTGGTTGAGTTAGAGGGATTCAGTTCTGATGGCTTAGTTACGTGTTAATGGGTTTCGAAGAGTTTTCCATAGTTTCTACCACGGTGGAGATGGATATCTCTGACAGGCATGGGGAGCATGTTGAGTATTGTTATTTTCTTCTAGATGAGATCAAATGGAAGGTTCGTAGCTTACTGAGTATGTAGTTTTACTTGTGACCTGGAGGGGATTATGAGATTCTCTTAGTTTTCATATGATGGTATGATCGATGTAGTGTGTTGTGTGGGATCGAGATTTGCATGTGCAAGGTCACAGGTCAGTTTTGAAGGGGAGGACATAAATTCTTAGGCAGCATGGACGGTTTCAGATGACTAGGTGAGTGATATTACTACTTGGTATTGCCTGAGAAGGGTGCACATTTCAGAAGGCACTTTGTGTTTTGACTTATGGATGCTTCATTGGTATTGCAGTACTCGCCGGATTGATCTATTATTGATATTCAAACTTTGCTATGTGGCATAGAAGAATTATAGAGGTATTCCTCATGGGGTGATCGTGTATGAGAGATGTGTTATACATTCGGGCAGTGGAGTTGGGATCAGATATCGTGATTCATGTGTTCTATGGATTTGGAGACCGAGAATTTTTAGAAGGAGATTGTTTTGTGGTTGTGGACTATGAAGATGTGGCCAAAGATAGCCAGATGATAGCATGTGTTATTATTCAGTCGTTATGGACCTTCAGAGGGTTAGTTTTCTATTTGTGGATGCCCAGAGTTGATTCAGGTCCCATTGATACGCCCAATGAGGATGTGTATTCTACATTGGGCCGAATGGGTTGACGATGTACTGTTTTTGTTGTTGAGAGATGTTCCATTAGATTAGAGTTGAGCATATTTGTGTTATGTTATGTTCTATGTATTCCTCTTCTATTCTACGAGGGGTGTGATTCGTTGGTTAAATGCACAGTTGGTTCGGTTCTATTGAGGCCTTATAGTAGAATTGGGTCGAGATGGGTATTTGGGTGTTGCATGATTGATTGCGCATTGTTTATGTTCTTTCGGGTTTGTGTGGCATTATGTCATTTTCTTCTTTGTGGTCATGGTCATGCACCTTGGGTACCTGATGTCGAGTTGTGCATGGTTATTGATTTTGAGCAAGGAGACTTGAAGTATCTCATATGGACCAGTGTTTGGATGGGGTCACGTATTACGGCAGAGTTATGTTGAGATATGATCCTTTGTGTTAGATTAGTGTGTTATGGTTCTACGGTGTCTGATGGGATTTTAGCATTGCATTGTGGCGACATTTGTTGAGCTTGCGGGACGGTTCTATCATTTGAGTTATTTTCCATATTTGAGTACATTTGAATTATTGTGTATTGGTTCATGGATTGCACGGTTTGTGGCTCTGGGTAGTATTGGTGTGGCATGTCAGTAGAGTACTTGGTATTTGATAAGATAAAGTCGTCGGATCTAGGATGGGTGCGATCAAATTTGATTGCGGTATATTTGGAAGGATAATATAAGAAGTCGGCTTAGAAATTAGCTATAGTTGGTGTTGAAGGAGAGGGAGCTCCATGACTTGCTGATCTGATGAATGGTTATGAGTTTCCATGTGTTTCTTTCATCATCGGCAATGTACGAAGGTTTTAGAACGAGGTTTTATTTGACATGAGGTTTATTACCGGATTTGGGTTGTTTTGGGCAGCTACTGTGATTGGAGATTATGCTATGAGTATTTGAGTTATGCGGTATATCATGTGATTACATCTTAGATTATGGTTATGTATTGATATAGCTTGTTCAGATTTATACAGCATGTAGATGGGAGATGCAGGTCTTATAAGAAATCCGGATAATGGAAATTGGATTCTAAGGTTTACGGGCTACGATTGAATTAAGGATTTTCAGTTATGTTGTGTTGTCACGCTTATATGGATTAAGGTTATGTGGGATAACCCCGTGTATGTGCATGGTAAGGTTACACAGTGATTTGATGGCTTAAGAACAACTCTCGACACGTTCGAGGAAGAACGTAAGTTTAAGTGGTGGAGGATGTAATGACCCGACCAATTATTTTGAGCATTTGCACTTCGCTTGTTGTTTGGGGGCATGAGTAGCTCCGTGTGATGTTTTATGACTGGTGTGAATCATCGGTTTTGCATTCCAAGTTATTCGGAATTGATTCGGAAGGATGATTCTCAACTAGGAAGCTTTAAGTTAGAAGAGTTTACCAAGTTTGACTTTTTGTGAATTTGACCGCAGAATGAAGTTTTGATACCGATAGGTCCGGATGGTGATTTTGGTCTCGGGCATATGCTCGGATTTGAATTTTAATGTTTCTAGAAGTTTTCGGCATAAATTGGCAAAAAGTGAAAATTTGAAGGTTTGACCGAGAGTTGGCTTTGTGGATATCGGATTCGGATTATGGTTACGGAAATTGGAATAACTTAGCCATGTCATTTGTGGCTTGTGTGCAAAATTTGAGTTGATTCCGGGTTGATTTTCTATGTTTCGACACGAATTGTGGAAGTTGAAAAGTTCAGAGTTCATTAAGTTTGATTTGAGGTATGATTCGCCGTTTCGATGTTGTTATGCGTGATTGAGGCCTCGAGTAGGTCTGTGTTATGTTATGGGACTTGTTGGTATATTTGGTCGGGGTCCCGAGTGTTATGGACTCGGGTAGGTCTGTAATATTCTCATTTTTATTTGGTTGCTAGTTGTTTGCTGCTACCTATTCCTCATGGCGTATTTTGCGATCGCGAAGATTTGGTCGCGATCGCTAAAGGTGTTTTGGTTAGTGGAGCTATTTGTTCTTCATGTTCGCACTTTTGAGGTCACGTTCGCATTGGATTGAAGATTTTGGTCTTCGCATCCAGGTCAATGGCTATGCGTTCGCGTAGTGTTTAGGGAGGGCTGGTCAGTCTATATGGGTCCTTCATCGCGTTCGCAGTAAGTGGTTCGTGATCGCGGAAGTCTGGCAGTGTGCTTCATCGCATTCCCTTGGGTTTTGTCGCGAATGCATAGTATAAACTGTCACAATATGATTTGTGCTTCGCGAACGCGAGGCTTCTACCGCGTTTGCGTAGTGTATCACTGGACAACGCATATAAAGCACTCTATATCGGATGTTTCGACCATTTTTGCTTTTTTGGATCTATGGAGCTCAGATTGAGGTGATTCTTGAAGCAATTTTCACCATGTGGACTGGGGTAAGTGTTCTTTACTCATTTTTTATTTTATATCCTGAATCTATCTTCGTTTTTGACATTTGATATAGGGGTCCACAAGAGAAAATTGGGGATTTTAGGATAAAGTTTCATTATGCAAATTTTTGAGTTTTGAACATCGACTTGGAGTCGGATTTGAGTGAAACTAGTATGGTTGGACTCTTAATTGAATGCGTTGTCGGATTTTGTGAGCTTTTTCAGGTTTTGAGGTGCGGGCCCGGACTGGACCTTTTGGCAAATTTTGGGGTTTTGATTAAAGATTCAACATTTATCGATGGGTTTGTTTCCTTTGGCACTATTTGATGTATTGCAGTTGCTTTTGGCTAGTTTTGAGCAGTTCAGAGGTCCATACGCGTGAGATGGCATTTTTGGAGCATCGCTTGGCTTGCTTGGTATTGGAATTGTCTTGTTCGAGGTAAGTAACACTTCTAAACTTGGTGCTGAGGGTATGAAATCCCGAATTACGTGCTGTGTGATTGGTGTTGAGGTGACGCACATGCTAGGTGACGGGTGTGTGGGAGTGTGGGCGTGCACCGTTTGAGTTGTGACTCTATTATTCCTATGGTACTGTGTAGTTACCTGGTCTTATCTATAACCATGGAATTTCTACGTACTTGAGCTATTGAGTTATGACCCATGTTAGAAACCGTGTCTAGGCTACATGTTTATCCTGTTGAGACACACTAATGTCATTTCTGTTGTTGAGTTATTTGCTTTCATTACATTATATACTCAGTCATGCGCATTCATATGCATATCATATATCAGTCTCTGTTACCATTTATTGACACATCATATCATCCTTTTGGGCTAGTTGTATGGCATTGTGAGCCTGTGAGACTGGAGAGATTGATGATTGAGTAAGGCCGAGGGTCTGAGTGTGAGTGATGTTATGGGATCGGACTACGCGCCACAACATGTTATATTAATTACATTTATGGGATCGGGTTGCATGCCGCAACATGTATTTACTGATTTATGATATCCCTTGGGTTGTAGGAGCCCCTCCGGGGTCTGCACACACACCCAGCGAGCATGGTTGATTTATATTGCGGGATCGATCTTCCCTGGACATGGATCTTTTCCGAAGCATTTATACCTGGGGATGGATCTTCCCTGCGGGCTGGATTTTCCATACTCAGTACTGAGTCACTGATGGTCAGTTGATGTATATATTCCGGGATGGATCTTCCCTGGGCCGGATTCGCCATACATAAAACTGAGTGATTGATCATGATGACTGGAAAGTGTGAGACACTGAGATTGAGTACTCTGAGAGTGTGAGTACATGAGTTCATCTCTGAGATAGAATGCATTGACATGCACATATGACATATAGTCATAGAGATGTATTTTCCTCATGTTGTACGGTATCACGTAATATATGGCTTCTCCAACATGTTGGCATATTGGCATAGTGATGTATTCTACAATTTCTATCTAGAAAGAAAATGAAACACCTTATTTATTGTTGAAAGGATTTTTAGAAAAAAAATTACAGTTTTCAAACTTACTCATATTCTTGGCAACTTCGGCAAACGATTTGGGTTTTCACTAATATACTAGAAAGGCAGAACTATTTTAAGAAATCATGATTTTTCTGAGAATTCTATCTGTAAGTTACTTCATTTATTACTTGCTTTACATTGTTATGGATTGTTGTTGGCTATTGGTGTTGGACCTGTACATTGTTCCAGCTCGTCACTACTTTTTGTCACACACCAAACCTACGAAGGCGTGGCTAGCACCCGGCGCCTTACTGGCCCAAGAGAACCACTATTTAACTCATTATTGTTTTGTAACTATCATGGGCAACCATGTCCATAACTCATAATGTATAACTATAAGTGGCAGGCGTGGTATCAGTGAACCATGGTTCTTAAAACATGTATACATATGGGCCTTCAAGGCCTATGGCATACTGTACAAAATGAATCTTTGTCTACAAAGCCTCTAAGTTTATTTGACATCAAATGGGACAGTGCACCGGCCTACCCATAAGTCTGTAGCAAAACTCTAACACGATGACTCATAGACTATGCTACACTCTGAATGAGGTGGAGTCTTACCGATCCTTCGCTGAATGCTAACCTCGTCTACTATAAGGGCTCGTCAAACTGATTATCTATACCTTCAGGCATGAATGCAGCATCCCCAACAAAAGGACATCAGTGCGAATAATTTACCGAGTATGTAAGGCGGAACTGAAACATAACAATCAGTCAACATTAATTAAAGACATATAAAAATCAACCTGAATTTCTGAAGTGCCACCGCATATGCATACTTATTCTACATATACATATATATATATATATATATATATACATATATATATATATATACACATATATATATATATATATAACGCTTCTCTTTGAGACTATTGACCATATCTTATGATGCATGACCGCCCAACTGATCAGCGGTAACTGCCCAACTGGTCGTAGCGCGGTGGTAAATGCGTGACTACCCGACCGGTCGTAGCTCGATGGTAAATGTATAACTGCCCAACCGGCCATAGATCTATAGTAAATGCATGACTGCCCGACCGGCCGTATCTCGATGGTAAATGTATAACTGCCCAACTGGTCGTAGCTCTGTGGTAACTGATGATGCATATAATACCATTACGAACATTAACATCTTTATTGAACTATAATGTATAACTCATAATGTATAACTATAAGTGGCAGGCGTGGTATCAATGAACCATGGTTCTTAAAACATATGAGCCTTCAAGGCCTATGACATACTGTGCAAAATGAATCTTTGTATACAAAGCCTCTAAGATTATTTGACATCAAATGGGACAGTGCACCGGCCTACCCATAAGTCTGTAGCAAAACTCTAACATGATGACTCATAGACTATGCTACACTCCGAATGAGGTGGAGTCTTACCGATCCTTCGCTGAATGCTAACCTCGTCTAATATAAGGGCTCGTCAAACTGATTATCTATACCTTCAGGCATTAATGCAGCATCCCCAACAAAAGGACGTCAGTGCGAATAATTTACCGAGTATGTAAGGTGGAACTGAAACATAACAATAAGTCAACATTAAGTAAAGACATATAAAAATCAACCTGAATCTCTGAAGTGCCACCGCATATGCATACTTATTATACATATATATATATATATATATATATACACACACATATATATATAACACTTCTCTTTGAGACTATTGACCATATCTTATGATGCATGACCGCCCAACTGATCAGTGGTAACTTCCCAACCGGTCGTAGTGCGGTGGTAAATGCGTGACTACCCGACCGGTCGTAGCTCGGTGGTAAATGTATAACTGCCCAACTAGCCATAGCTCTATGGTAAATGCATGACTGCCCGACCGGCCGTATCTTGGTGGTAAATGTATAACCGCCCAACTGGCCGTAGCTCTGTGGTAATTGATGATGCATATAATACCATTACGAACATTAACATCTTTATTGAATGCCTTAATAGAGAGTTAAGAACATACTTAGGCATGCATTGAATATCATTTTACAAGAATGAACAACGTACACCTTCTTAGTTACTAAGAGTAGAACCATTTCTGAAATAACATTACGTTTACGTATCGTTACTTGGATCATGCCAAACGGAATGAAGGGATAGCCTTAACATACCCGAGCCGATTTTCTTGATAATCCCTCTAACATACGTCTTTTGCGAAAATACGTAATGGCGGATCGAAGTAGGAAAAAATCCGTATGATATTCTTGAGAAAGATTATACCGGGCTTCTTTAGAATTGCAAACAAAGTCACGTTGCTAAGATGCTTAAAGAAATTTTGCTTGAATTCTTGAATTCTTTCTTGAATTCTTGCTGAAGCTAAATGTCACATTACTAAGGATGCTAATATGCAAATTCTTGTTTTGAATTTGCTGAAGTGCATTAGAGAGGTTAAAGAGATATCCATATCTCTTTAAGTGAATTAGAGAATGAATTTTAATGTCTTGGTGGTGTGGGCCCCGCCTTTCAAGACTTTCGTCACATTTCTTTCTTAAAATGTGCCACCTTTCATTCTTTATTAAGAGTCATTATATGGGAAGGGGGAGCTACCACGTTTTGGGTTTTTTAATTATCCAAAGATTTTAATTAATCTCCCACTAACAGTCTTTAATTACCCATTTATCCACATAAATAAGAATTATCTCAAATTACTTAAAATACTACTAACTTTTAACATACCTCATACACTTTACTATCATGATCATGTGGTACCTTGTATGACACTAGTCCATAAATACATGGTATTATAGCTTAAACTGTATTTTATCCCAAATTGTCAAACTTCGATGAAAACTCACTTTTATCCATTCGCTTATCCTCTCACCTTCACGAATTTACTTATCGCTTGTTATAAATAACATACATTCTTATAACCTCAAAAATAGTCTTGTCCTCATCCTAAAGTACTACTACTAAAATATTAATAAATCATGGTACCATATAAAATCAATGCATATACTATAAAATCATGGTATTGTTGTTGCACCACCACCCACTTATATATATTGGGGTGAGGCGGCATGGCCGCTTTGTGTAGGTATTGGTATCTTTGATCAATTTTCACCCGCTTGAGTAGACATTTGGTATTGTTCTTACACCTTCACCTGCATACATTGGGGTGAAGCGACGGGGCCGCTTTGTGTGAAAATGGTTACAGAGGATCTTATCTTAAGTTCAATAAATGTTAATGACAGATCTTGATGAGCTTGCTTTGGTTTAAATGGCTATCTATGCTATTCTATTGTCGACTTGATTAATCATATTCATACTATATTTCCGAGTTCTTAAATTAGTGTTTGGTTTTCATACTACACTATTCGACATGTACTAACGTCTTTTTTGTCGGGGGGCGCCGCATCTTTAATGGATGCATGTGGTTCCACAACGGAGGATACTGATCGGTGATTGGAGTGCTCATTCATTCCAGCTGACTTGGTGATCCCCATCTCATTCTAGGGTTGTGCATCTTTTGTTTAATATGTGTTATCGTATTTTAAGATATAGCCAGAGCCTTGTTATCGGCACCATCATTATACACTTTGGTATATTTATAGGCTCGGTAGACTAAGTGTGGGTTGTATATGGGTGTTGTGAATGATAAACAAGTCGTGTTGTGATTAAAACACTTGTTCCACTTTGAAACATGAAGGTGTGTGTGTGTGTGTTTTTAGAACTTAAAATTAAGTAATTTATGGTAAGAAATTGGTATTGCAGACATGATCATCTTATTGTTTGATTAATGAAAATATGTATCCTATTTATTCATGGATGAGTCTGGGTAGAAAGCAATCTAATATGCTTGCTCGTCCGGGTTTACTTGGTTGAGCGTCGGTCGCGCTCCCCAGTTTCGGGGCGTGACATCAGGTAACTGTTAAATTGAACTAGCCTCATGTATTGTCTTGCAATGCACAATTTAGCTATATACGCATACATAACATGCTTGATTGGTGTTATGGGCTATACCCCCACCCAAGCAAGTAAATATATAATCAACGGGCCTGGCTAGTGTTATGGGCTATATCCCCCAGCATATAATCAATAGGCCTTGCTAGTGTTATGAGATAAATCCCTCAAGCACAATCAATGTAAACATGTATGAGGCATAAGAAATGTGGCAACATCATATGGACTCAAGAGATCATGAACAGAATCACAAATGTAATCTGACGCTCATTGTCCATATGTTGGATAGAGGAGCCTATCACCATTTTAGGGAGAAACTGAGTATGTACATGAGATACTAAGATAAATTAACTCATTAGGATCCCTATATAATCAAATTAGAACCGAGCAACTCAACATTTTTCAAACTCTTCGAATTTCAAAACATTTCGGCAGAGTTTTCCCTAAAACTTGATGATCCCCAAAAACAACAGCAAGCACCGCAATATACAAGGGAATGGATACTCGACCAAGATGATAACTGTCACGACCCAAACCAATGGGCCGCGACGGGTGCCCGAGTCCTACCTGTCGAACACCCCTAAGCATTCATCTAAGATATAAACCTGAATAACATGTATTGAATTACGAGAATAACATACATGAAGAAAACCTGCCCAAAAGGCATATGTACATATATGTGCAGAATACGTAGGGCGAGCCGACAAGGCTGCTATAGACAAATATATACCCAAAACTGGAAGCCCGCAAGGCCACATAGTATCCAACAATACATACTGTCTACAAACCTCTATTAGAATATACAATTGTACAAGGATGGCACTGGGCCACGTCATACCCATATATGTATACAAGCATATCGTACCAAAATCAAAAGCATCTCCGAATCAAATGGAGCATGCCAACTAGCGTTGATCAAGAATCCTAAGTAGGGGGACCGTCAGCTTGCCTACCTGAACCTGCGGGCATGAAACACAACATCCCCAGGGAAAAAGGGACGTCAGTACGAATAATGTACTGAGTATGTAAGGCATAAAAATCAGTACACAAAAGACATAGATGAAACATGGAATAAAGAATTCCACATGTAAGTCTAAATGACTTGTAAATCCTAAAACATTTATAATACCATGCACGGGCGTACAATTGTTATGTCATGCATGGGTATAGGTGTACGTAATGTCATCAAGCCTCTGAGGGCATCCAATCATATCATCCCGGCCACTGTGGCTAAAATCATAAACATGTACTAGCTGATCAGGTGGTGGTGCGTATATAACACCATAACCTTTTCCCATATCCCATATACATATAATATACATGTAAATAACGCCATCTGGTAATGTGTTAATGTACATGTATAAATGCATGAAATGCATAAGAAATACGTTAATAAGAATTTCTTAGAATGTCGTAAAAATAATATGACTATTGAATAAATGTTATAAAATACGTATTTTTCTAAGACCCATGAACAGAACTTATAATAATAATTCACATGGGGAATCAAGAATATAGACACCCCTAATATTTCTATGAATAGAGTCATTTAGGGAAATTATGCATTTGCTCGTTTCGTTCATGCCGTATAGATCATGCCAAAAGAAAGAATGGATAACCTTAACATACCTGAACCGATTCTCGTAGAATTTGCAATTCACGCTTTACAAAATCAATCAACCAATGTTGTCAATTCTTGGTACGGATTTGTTTTGCTCTTTAAAGAGCTCACGATCATCCACTCTCCTATAAGAGATTCAATTTGGTTTGTAAGACACGTGAATTTACGTTGCCAAAAATGTGGAGTAAGCTTATAGTCTTATTAATTACAGAAAGCTTTTGGGTGTGGCCCACTTGTTGGATGACTAAGCCATCCTAATCCCTCCAAGTATGCCATCTATGCAAGACATAATGAGTCACTTAAAATGGGATTGGGGTGCTGCCACATAATTCCTTGGTTGGAGGGTTTAATCATTATCCAATAATTCCTTAATTATTTAGGTAATATTCCATTACCCAATAATTAACCAATTACCCATAGAATTAAGAACTATCCCTAATTACTTAAAATAATATTCTCTTTTAACATACTTTATGTACCCTACTAATCATGGTTATGGAGTACATTGTATGGCACTAGTCCATAAATACCGGGTATTATGGCTCGGATCGTATTATATCACAAATCGACAACCTTCAACAAAACTTGTTTTCTTTGATTCGTTTCCCCTTTATCCTTCACGAGAGTTACTTATCATTTGTTATAAATAGTATAAATGCTTATAACCTCAAGATAATCTCATCCCCGAGTCTACGTAGATTAACTGAAGACGAAACTTTAACGTACGAAAACGCGAGATGTAATATCCTTCCCCACTTAGAAACATTCGTCCTCGACTGTTTAACTCCCCGGGATCTATATAAACTTTGGCAGAGTCACCTTTGTAACAATACTACTACCAACCATTCCTGTAGAAACTCAATAATTCAACGTCACATATGACAACAATCTTCGATAACGACAATGGCCTCACACGACCAATGACAATAGCTAACACAAGAATCCATACACGTACCTTAAGGCTGTGATGTCTAAGTTGGATCCTTCTCTGGAAGAAGAAATAAGTTAGCATATCTAGACTTCATGTCTTCTCCGGCCGAGCAAGTCATTTCTTCCACATTGTTGTTTCTCCAAAGTACTTTCACCGAAGCTACGTCTTTAGTTCTCAATCTCCGAACCTGTCTGTCTAATATAGCAATGGGAGCTTCTTCTTATGATAGCTTCTCTGTGACCTAAACGTCATCAACTGACATGATTCTGGAAGGATATCCGATACATTTACAGAGCATAGACACATGAAAGACTGGATGAACAGAATCCAAGTCCGAAGGCAAGTCTAACTCATATGCTACCTGGCATACCTTACGTATGATCCTATATGGTCCAATGTACCGAGGGCTAAGTTTTCCTTTCTTACCGCACCTCATAACTCCTTTCATCGGTGATACCTTTAGGAATACCCAATTGTCAACCTGAAACTCCAAGTCTCGCTGCCGATTATCTGCATAAGACTTCTGACGGCTTTGAGCTTCTAATTGCCTTTCATGTATAAGCTTAATTGTCTCGATTGCCTATTGTACCAATTCTGGTCCTACTAACGTAGTTCCTCAAACATCGAACCACCCTATAGGCGACCTACACTTCCGTCCATAAAGAGCTTCGTATGGAGCCATCTAAATACTTGAATGGTAGCTATTATTATACGCGAACTCAATAAGCGGTAGATGATCATCCTACCAACCCTTGAAGTCTATCACATAAGCCCATAACATATCCGCAAGTTTCTGAATAGTACGCTCAGCTTGACCGTCTGTCTGGGGATGAAATGTTGTACTAAGAGTTACCTGAGTCCCCAATCCCTTTTGGATGGGCCTCTAGAAGTTAGCTGTAAATTGAGCTCCTCTATCCGAGATAATAGATACGGGGACACCATGCAGTCGTACTATCTCCTTAATATAAAGCCTTGCATAATCCTCTGCAGAATATGTAGTCCTAACAGGCAGAAAATGGGCTGATTTTGTAAGCCTATCAACAATCACTCATATAGAATCGAACTTACGCTGGGTACGAGGTAGGCCTACGATGAAATCCATATTGATTACTTCCCACTTCCAAGTCGGAATCTCTATAGCCTGCAATAATACACTGGGTTTTTGATGCTCAATATTAACCTGCTGACAGTTAGGGCACTGAGCAACAAACTCCGCTATATCCTTTTTCATTCCGTCCCACCAATATACTTCCCTGATATCATGATACATCTTTGTTTCTCCTGGATGGATAGAATAATGAGAATAGTGAGTTTCTTCCATAACCCACCGATGCAGCCCTGCAATATTAGGGACACATAATCATCCTCGATATCCTAGGACCTCATCTTCTGTAGTCACAAACGGTGTCTCCTCCTTCTGAGGGGTGGTATCCCTATAATGAACTAACATAGGATCCTCATACTGGCGTTCCTTCACTTCAGTTACTAACGAGGATGTTGTCGTATCCTGAATAGTAATTCCAATATCACCTGAGTCCAGTAACCGAACTCCAAGACTAGCTAGCTGATGAAGCTCATGGGCTATTCCTCTCTTCTCTTGCTATAAATATGACATGCTACCCATAGATCTATGGCAGAGGGCGTCGGCTACCACGTTCGCCTTCCTGGGATGGTATAAAATATCAACGTCATAATCTTTAAGTAGCTCCAACAATCTCCTTTGACGTAAATTCAATTATTTTTGCTTGAAGATATACTGGAGGCTCTTATGATCCATATAGATATCAACATGAATGCCATACAAGTAGTGCCTCCACATCTTTAGTGCATGAATGACTGCTGCTAATTCTAAATCGTGGGTCGAGTAATTCTTCTCGTGCTTTCTTAGTTGTCTAGAAGCATAAGCTACAACCTTACCATGCCGCATCAGTATACAACCCAATCCAATGCCCGAAGCGTGACAATAGATAACATAACCATCGGTCCCTTCTAGGAGCGTTAGAACCGGTGCTGAAGTTAATCTATCCTTCAATGCCTGAAAACTCCGTTCACAAGCATCAGTCCATTGAAACTTTGCTCCTTTCTGAGTCAACTTTGTAAAAGGTGTTGAAAGGGAAGAAAATCCCTCTACAAATCTCCTGTAATAATCTGCCAAACCGAGAAAGATACGAACCTCCATCGGTGTCGTGGGTCTAGGCCAAGTTTTACTGCCTCAATCTTTTGTGTATCAACCTGGATACCATCAACCGAAATGATATGCCAAAGTAAAGCTACATAGTTCAACCAAAATTAACATTTAGAGAATTTTGCATACAACTTCCCTTTTTGTAGAACTCTGAGCACAGTACGCAAATGATCTACATGCTCAGCCTCTGAACGAGAATACACAAATATATCGTCAATAAATACAATTACGAACATATCTAAAAAGGGTCTGAACACACGGTTCATCAAATCCATGAATACTGGTGGGGCATTGGTCAAACCGAACGACATAACATGAAACTCAAAGTGCTCATATCTAGTCCCGAATGGTGTTTTCAGAATATCTTTCTCCTTAACCCTTACCTGATGGTACCCGGACCTCATATTTTTGAGAAACACTTGGCACCTTGCAAATGATTAAATAAATCATCAATCCTCGGGAGCGGGTACTTATTGTTGATCGTCACCTTATTCAACTGTCTATAATCAATACACATATGTAAGGAACCATCTTTTATCCTCACAAATAACACAGGTGCTCCCCAAGGTGAGGTACTAGGTCTGATAAAGCCTTTTTGAAGCAAGTCCTTTAGTTGTTCCTTCAACTCTTTCAGCTCTGCGGGGGCCATTCTATAAGGAGGAATATATATTGGATGAGTATCTGGTAGTAGGTCAATAGCAAACTCAATTTCTCGCTCTGGCGGAATACCTGGAAGCTCATCGGGAAAAACATCAAGAAACTCATTAACCATAGGGATGGACAAAATGGTTGGTGACTCTACTTTCACATCCTGAACCCGAAAAGTGATAAATATAGCCCTTTCTGATCATCTTCCTTGCATTGAGATAGGAAATAAATCTACCTCTCGGCGATGCCGTATTACCTTTCCACCCCAAAATAGGTTCCCCTGGAAATTGAAATCGGACTGTTACAACCCATGTTTTCGTACGTACGAGTCGTCTTAAGTCAATTGATGTAAGCTCAAA